>PVKU01003359.1:46295-182414 GCA_004027475.1 Anoura caudifer | reverse complement strand
TACTGATGCCTCTTCTTCCAAGAACCTGCTTTGAGCCCCTCTTTCCATGTTAGTATCAGTGGCTCCCACTTCTCTCCTAATTTTTATTGCCTTGGGTAGCACCTGAGGAGATTTATCTAGCCCCCTGCTACACACACACACACACACACACACACACACACACACACACACACATGTTCTTCCATGTCCAGATAATCGTGCTCTTTATCCTGCCTCCTCTATTTATTTCAGGGCTGAAGACAGAAACTGAGGGGAATTACTTCTTGATTTTTCCTCAAGAGAGAAAGATGTTATGCTGCTCCCTTTTATACTGTTCCTTCTTATTTGGAGTTAAGTTGCTAGACATGGTCAGAGTTCCCATATTAAAACTTGCACAATTAACTCTTTGCTTTGAGTGTTGTTGAGAATTGAAAATATATTAGATAGTCCTCCATGATTTTAGATAAGTTGACTCCTAAATAAATTACTTTAGCGGGAAGTTGGCAGATTTCAGGATGCTGAAATCAGGGATTCCCTGCCTAGAACCCTTGCTTTTCTGTCAACTACTGACTACTAGCTGTGTGACTTTGAAAAGAAACTCACATGGTTGTTGTGAGGATTAAATAAGATAATACATGGAAAGCACTAATGAAAATGTTTGAAACAATATCCAGGGGAAAGGAAGATGGTGATGTAGTAGGAGGAAGCACATTCCACTCCCCCCTACACACAGAAGAAAAACCTGGTCAATTTAAGGTGGAACAGAGCAAACAGACATCAGAAACACACCATATTTGAAAACAGGAGATCGAAAATTGCAGCGGACATTGAAAAACCAGATGGTAAGGAGAGTACTCCAGCAGCGCAGAGACCAGGGCAGGGGCTGAGGTCCCAGGCCAGCGCTGGCCATAAGACTCTAGGGAGGGAGCTGGGTCAACCGCTCCCTGCCCAGCCAAACAAGGTTTCAGCAGCACCAGGATAAACCTGGTTGCTTGAAATCTCACAGAGAGGAGTTAAGGTCTCATAGCTCTGGGAGAATTTTGTGTTGGAGCTCGCGCCATTAGGGACGGCTATGTGGGGATCCAGTGGCGATCCATTGACGCCTGCGTGACACTGGGGACCTGCCCTGAGTGACCTCAGCGCCTGTGAACCATTGGGAACCCGAATGGCGACAAATCGGCACCCGCGCGTCAGTCAGCGCCCCTTCATGGACCGCTGGGAGATCATAGGCACCTGTGCATGACCTGCATGGTGGTGGATTCATGCCTGCATGACAGTCAGCGCCCATGCATGAAAGGCTGGGAGATCGTAAGCATCTCTGTGCGACCCCGGTAGGCGCATGTGCCTCAGAAGATACGCCTGAATCCCTCTGTGCAGAGAGGCCCTAGGCTAGCTCTGAGGACAGTAGCCCAAAGATAACTGAGTGTTGAACAGCGAGAAAAGTGATACCATCACCCCTCAGCCACTGCAGTCAGCAAGACCAGAAAAACTGGCTTGGCAAGATTGATAACAGCAAGAGTTGGTGTTCTTGTTTGTTTGTTTTTAAATTATTTTAATCTTTTTACCCCTCAACTCCTTTTGCTTCTAGTTACTTCTTTCTTGTTTTATTCCTTCTTCCTTTCTTTCCAATCTTATCTCTTCTTCCTTCCTCTCTTTTTCTTTTTTCTTTCTGCTTTTCTTTCTTCTCTTTTCATTTTTTCTTCTTTCTTCTTCTTCTTTTCTCTTTTTAAATACCCACAAGTGAGACAAAAACAAAACAAAACAAAACAAAAAAATCCCTGGAACTGTGAAAAAACCAGAGTTGGTCCCAAAGAGGGGGCATTTCAACAGCTGAGACAGTGGAAGCTGTGAACACCAGGATACCTGAAGGAGACAGCACCAACTGAATCTCACAGGTATTCTACCACAGAAGTTCACACCATAAACCCAGGGAGCCAGAACAGATCAATTTAAGAAGCTGAGCCTAACAAGAAGAGCCTCACAAACAATGGGAAGACAAAGAAACAATCCCCAAATGAAAGAAAAGGAGAAAGCCCCAGAAAGAATGCTGAATGAAATGGAGGCAACTCAACTATCAGATTTTGAGTTCAAAGGGATGGTTGTCAGGAAGGTCCAAGAGCTCTCAATGAGCTACCAGAAACTACAGGGAAGCTACGATGAACTCAATGCAAACTATATCAACATGAAAAAGGAAATAGAAACTATCAACATGGGCCAAGAGGAAATGAAAATACAATTTTTGAACTGAAGAACACAGTATAAGGAATGAAAGGCAGAGTCGATGAAGCAGAAGATTGGATCAGTGAGTTGGAGGACCAAGTAGAAAAAAACACCCAGAAAGAGCAAGAAAAGAAAAAGAGGCTCAAAAAGAATGAAGAAGGATTAAGAGAAATGCAGGACAATATGAAATGTAATAATATCTGTATAATAGGGATACCAGAAGGAGAAGAAGAAGAGCAAGGGATAGAAAACCTATTTGAAAAAGTAATGATGGAAAACTTCCCTAATTTGATGAGAGAAAAAGTCACACAAATCCTGGAAACACAGAGAGTCTCAATTAAGAGGAACCCAAAGAGACCCACTTCAAGACACATCTTAATTAAAATGGCAAAATTCCAAGACAAAGACAGAATCTTAAAGGCAGCAAGGGAGAAAAAAGAAGTAACATACAAGGGAGCCCTGATAAGGTTAGCAGCTGACTTCTCATTGGAAATGCTCCAAGCCAGAAGAGAATGGCAAGAAATATTCCAAGTAATGAGAACCAAAGGCCTGCCACCAAGACTACTTTACCCAGCAAGGCTTTCAATCAAGATAGAAGGCCAAATAAGGAGCTTCCCAGACAAAAGAAGTCTAAAAAAATACACCTCTACCAAATCAGTTCTTCAAGAGATACTAAAGGGACTGCTTTAAGGAAAGAAAGGAGGAGAGAGAGAGAGAGAGAGAGAGAGAGAGAGAGAGAGAAACACAGGTACAAAAATGGCAATGAATCAGTACCTATTAATAATAACTTTAAACATAAATGGATTAAATTCTCCAATCAAAAGCCATAGAATAGCTGAATGGATAAGAAAGCATGACCCACACATATGCTGCCTACAAGAGACCTACATCAGGACAAAAGACCTACACAGACTCAAAGTGAAGGGCTGGAAACAAATTTTCCAAGCAAATGGACAGGAAAAAAAAGCCAAGGTAGCAATACTCATATCAGACAAAATAGACTTCAAAAGAAGAGCCATAAAGAGAGACCCAGAAGGTCACTTCATAATACTCAAGGGAAGAATCCACCAAGAAGACATAAACATTGTAAATATATATGCACCCAACATAGGAGCATCTAAATACATCAAGAAAATCTTTGAGGACTTCAAGAAAGTTATTGACAGCAATACAATTATAGTTGGGGATTTTAATACCCACTGTCAAAAATGGACAGATCTTCCAAGCAAAATATCAACAAAAATATTGTGGCATTGAACAACACTCTAGATGAAATGGACTTAACTGATATATATAGAGTCCTTCATCCCCCCAAAATTAAATACACATTCTTTTCAAATGCACATGGAACATTCTCAAAGATAGACCACATGATAGGACACAAAACTAGGCTCAACAAATTCAAGAAAATTGAAATCATACCAAGCATTTTCTCTGACCACAAGGGACTGAAACTAGAAACCAACCCCAAGGGGAAAAACACAAAGCCCTCAAAATCATGGAGATTGAATAGCATGCTATTAAACAATGAATGGGTCAAGAATGAAATTAGGGAGGAAATCAAAAAGTTTCTGGAAACAAATGAAAATGAACTCACAACGATCCAAAACTTATGGGACACAGCAAAGGCAGTCCTCAGAGGAAAGTTCATAGTGATACAGGCCTACCTAAAAAAGATAGAAACATCTCAAACAAACAACTTAACTCTACACCTACAAGAACTCAAGGATCAACAACAAAAACAGCCAAGAGCAAGTAGAAGGAAGGAAATAACTAAGATCAGAGCAGAATTAAATGACATAGAGACTAAAAGCACAATTCTAAGGATCAATGAATCCAGGAGCTGGTTTTTTGAAAAGATAAACAAAATTGACAAGCCATTAAGCAAGCCCATCAAGAAAAAAAGAGAGATGACCCAAATAAACACAATCAGAAATGAAAGAGGAGAGATTACAACTGACACCACAGAAATACAAAGAATTGTAAGAAATTACTGTGAAGAACTGTATGCCAAGAAATTTGAAAACTTAGGTGAAATGGACAAGTTTCTAGAAAAATATAATCTCCCAAAACTCAATGAAGAAGAAGCAGAAAGCCTGAACCGACCAATAACAGCAGATGAAATAGAAGCAGTAATCAAAAAACTCCTGACACACAAAAGCCCGGGACCAGATGGTTTCACAGGAGAATTTTACAAACTATTTAAGGAAGAGCTAACCCCTATCCTTCACAAACTTTTTGAAAATATCCGAAATGACGGAAGACTCTCAAACTCTTTTTATGAAGCCAGCATCATTCTAATCCCCAAACCAGATAAAAACATAACAAAGAAAGAAAACTTCAGGCCCATATTGCTGATGAATATAGACACTAAAATTCTCAACAAAATATTGGCAAACTGCATCCAACAATACATTAAAAAGATCATACATCATGACCAAGTGGGATTCATCCCAGGGATGCAAGGATGGTTCAACATTTGCAAATCAGTAAATGTAATACATCACATAAACAAGAGCAAAGACAAAAATCACACGGTCATATCAATAGACGCGGAAAAAGCATTTGATAACGTACAGCACCCATTTGTGATTAAAACACTAAGCAAAGTGGGAATTGAGGGAGCATTCCTCAACATAATAAAGGCCATATATGAGAGACCTACAGCCAACATCATACTCAATGGGCAAAAACTAAAATCTTTTCCACTAAGATCAGGAACAAGACAAGGTTGTCAACTTTCACCACTTCTATTCAATATAGTATTGGAAGTATTGGCCACAATGATTAGACAAGAAAAGGAAATAAAAGCATCCAAATTGGAAAAGGAGGAAACAAAACTAGCATTGTTTGCAGATGACATGATAGTGTACATAGAAAATTCTACAGACTTGGCCAAAAAGCTGCTCGACCTAATAAATGAATTTGGCCAAACAGCCAGATACAAAGTCAATATCCAGAAATCAAAGGCATTTTTGTATACAAACAATGAAACAGCAGAAGCAGAAATCAAGAAAAAAATCCCCTTTGATATAGCAAAAAAAAAAAATACCAAGGAATAAACCTAACCAAGGAGGTAAAAGACCTGTATGCAGAAAACTACACAACACTGAAGAAAGAAATCAAGGAAGACACTAACAAATGGAAACATATACCGTTTTCATGGATTGGAAGAATTAACATCATCAAAATGTCCATACTACCCAAAGCAATTTACAGATTCAATGCAATACTATTAAAGTACCAATGGCATATTTCACAGGCATAGAACAAACACTTCAAAAATTTATATGGAACCATAAATGACCTCAAATAGCTGCAGCAATTTGGAGGAAGAGCAAAATAGGAGGGATCACAATACCTGACACCAAACTGTATTACAAGGCCACTGTAATCAAAACAGCCTGGTACTGGCATAAAAACAGGCACATAGACCAGTGGAATAGAACAGAGAGCCCAGAAATAAACCCAATTCTCTATGGTCAATTAATGTTAGACAAAGGAGGCAGCAACATAAAATGGAGTAAAAGTAGCCTCTTCAACAAGTGGTGTTGGGAGAACTGGACAGCTATGTGCAGAAAAATGAAACTCGAGCACAAACTTACACCATACACAAAAATAAATTCAAGGTGGATAAAAGATTTAAATAAAGCTGTGACACTGTTAAAGTCCTAGAGGAGAACATAGGCAGGAAAATCTCAGGTATTTCACGCAGCAACATTTTTACTGATATGTCCCCTAAAGCAAGAGACATAAAGGAAAGAATAAACAAATGGGATCTCATCAAAATAAAAAGTTTTGCATGGCTAAAGAAAACAGTATTAAAATAAAAAGAGAACCAACTGTATGGGAAAACATATTTGCCAATGATACCTCAGGCAAGGGTTTAATCTCCAAAATATATAAAGAACTTACATGACTCCACTCTAAGAAGACAAGCAATCCAATTAAAAAATGGGCAAAAGACTTGAACAGACACTTCTCCAAGGAGGACATACAAAGGATCCAGAGACACATGAAAAGATGCTCAATATTGCTAGCTATCAGAGAGATGCAAATTAAAATCACAATGAGATACCACTTCACACCACTCAGAATGGCCATCATATACAAAGCAATGAACAACAAGTGTTGGAGAGGTTGTGGAGAAAAGGGGACCCTAGTGCACTGTTGGTGGGATTGGAGACTAGTACAACCAGTATGGAAAGCAGTATGGAATTTTGTAAGAAAACTAAAAATGGACCTACCTTTTGACCCAGCAATTCCACTGCTAGGATTATATCCTAGGAACCCTGAAACACCAATCCAAAAGAACCTATGCACCCCAATGTTCATAGCAGCACAATTTACAAGAGCCAAGTGTTGGAAGCAACCTAGGTGCCCATCAGTAAATGGATGGATCAAGAAACTATGGTACATGTACACAATGGAATTCTATGCAGCAGAAAGAAAGAAGGAGCTCCTACCCTTTGTGACAGTATGGATGGAACTGGAGAGCATTATTCTAAGCGAAATAAGCCAGGAGGTGAAAGACAAATACCATATGATCTCACCTTTAACAGGAACCTAATCAACAAAACAAGCAAACAAGCATAATATAACCAAAGACACTGAAATTGAGAACAGGCTGACAGTCAGAGGGGAGAGGGGAGGGGAATCCAGGGGAAAAGGGGAAGGGTTTAGAGCAACAAGTATAAAAGACATGTGGACAAAAACTAGGGGTGGTGGAAATGGGAGGGAGGTGGGGAAGGCTGGGGTGATGGGCTGGGATGGGAGTAGAAGACAGAAAACTGTACAAGAACAACAATTAAAATAAAATGAAAAAAAAACCCAACAATATCCAGTTAGAAGATACTATGGAAGAAAAACCTCATTTATGATAGTAACAAAGAAGATTGAATTCCTAGGAATAAACTCAACAAGAAATGTACAAAAGATATTTGAGTAAAACTTTAAAATTCTCCTGAAAGATCACAAAAGTAGCATTTATCAAATGGAAAGATACCCCTGTTCTTCGATATGATGACTCAATACCCTAAAACAGAGTTCTCCCTATGTTAATTTATAAATTGTGCAAAATCCCAATAAAAATGCCAATGAGCTTTATTATAGCATTAGATAAGTTTACACTATCATCCATAAAGAAAAACAAACATTGCAGAATAGCCAGGAAAAATTTTAAAAACAAATTAAAATATACTATGAGGGAGGGACTAGCCTTGTCAGACATTAAAACATACTACAAAGCCTGTATAGTTAAAACAGCATGGTACTTTCACAGGAAAAGACAGACATTTCAGTGGAATAGAATAGAAAGCCCAGAAATATACCAAGTAATATGCAAATTTAGTATTGATAAAGGTGGTATTTCAAATCACAGGGGCAAACATGGACTCTTTAATCATTAGTATTGTGACCACTGGGTAGCCATTTGGAGAAAACATACATTTAGATCCATACCTCACATAGTTCAGAGGACTAAATTCCAAATGTATTTGAGATCTAAATGTAAAAAAATGAAACCATCCAAATATTAGAAGAAAACATGGATGGATGAAATCCTCTCTAACCAGTAGGGAAGGAAAGACTTTTCAACTATGACTAAAACTCAGAGAAAATAAAAATAATTGGTAAATTTGACCACGTAAAAATAAAAATTTGTTCCATGACAAAAAAAATACACATAAAGTCAAAAAAGATATGATAACCTGGGAGAAAATATTTTCAACATATACCACAGAACAAAGGTTAGTATTGCTCCCACATTTAAAAAGAAAATCTTAAAGTTGAGCAACAAAGGTCTAAAAATTTAATAGAAAAATAGAAAAAATATTAACAGATAATTTATAAATACATATTTTATAAATGGCCTCTAAACATACAAAAAGATTTACACTTCTACATAGAGTAATATAAGTAAACAACACTGAGGTACCACTTACCATCTATAAGATTAGCAAAAAATCAAAATTTTAACAATTTAGTTTATTTTAGCAAGACTTTGGGGAAATTGGCACTCTCAGTATTTACTGAAGAGGATGCAAGTAAGTTACTTATCTGAGGTTAATATATTTTTAATTATGTATAGCTTGATATTTTTCCTACTGGTTGAATGAAAACATTCTCTAAAAGTTAACTAAAGCCACAAAACCAAGGTCACCATGAACACAAAGAGTGCTACCTTGTTATAAATGATGGAGAATAAAACTCTTGGCATGGTGGTTTGCCATTGATGATAAGTTTTTATTCCCCCCCTTTTTCTTTCCCTTTTCTCTCCTTCCTTACTTCCCTCCTTATCCTTATTTATATCCACGTGGAGGTCTCTAGGTAGGGCAGATTAATTTGAGAGGGCAACTATATATGCAAATACTTTGAACTTTTAATTCTGTTGATATCTTTGAAAATAAGTATTTTAAATGTTGAATTTCTAGTATTATTTTTGCTGGTTAGTAATGAATTTACTTTCATTCCTGCTAATAGAAATTTTCTAATACGTAGATCTTTTATTGCACAAAATTTTGCTTATATTTGCTTTAAACCAAAATGAAAATATTTTCTTTTAGCCATTGGCCTTTTTAGAAAAGAAAAATGAAAAAAATGATCAGCATCTCCTAGGCTTCAAAAAAGTATCTGCCTAATGTCAGGTGCAATCTTTTTTTTTTTTTTTTCTTCAGCAAAAGAAGAAAGGAAATGGTACCACCATTTTTTAATAAAAAACTTAACATTTTCCTAACATTGATGGAAATATAAGTGTCTATTTAAAGAACTAGAGCTTGGTAAAGGCTGCCACATAAAACCAAGTAAATGGCTGAATCAATTGGAGCTTCTGTGTCTGACTAGAATGTGCTTGTAGTGTCAGGCTCACTTTTGACTTTGAATGTTGTTCTCTGTCATCACCTCTTACACAGTCTCTGCCCTTCTGGACTTATCCCTCATAAGAGGTTAAGAAAAATTGAGGAGAGCTGATTAGCCAGCAGGAACTGTCAAACATCAGTCATTCTGCCTTCCTCCCAAGAAACAAAACAAATTATTCTCTCAGCCAGCCTCCTCTCTGCCCTCTGAGCTCAGATATGAAACTGTCTGAACTTTCCCATATGCTCTCAATGTGTGATTGTCATTCCATCAGGAAGCCACTCAAAAGGCATTTTGTTGGTTTGATTTATATTTTCCTTTTATCTCTTATATGCTCTCAGGAACATAAAGTTTTTCTTTGTCCAGCTTTGTCTTCTCTGCCTGCCCAGTTTCCTTGTTTTCTTAAGTTCCACAGTCCATTTATTTACTAGATTTAGGTGCAGTAAACATACCAAATGTATTTGTTTGTTTTAGATTTCATATTGCCATATCAAGCACTCCATGTAGATTTACATTTGTGTGATATGTATGTGTGTAGTTAACAAATTTCAAAAGATTTAAATACTCCATTAAACCACCAAGTCTTTGAACATTGAAAAAGAGGAAGCATTTTCTTATAAATAGCTTTCAGAAAGAGGCCATTTATATATGTGCAATATTCTAGTAGTTCAGATACAATGTGCTAAAATGAGGTCAAGTCAATATGTATTTGATAATGTAAGGAAGAAAAGCCTGTCAATCCAAAGGTATGGCTTGTTTTGTCCATTCTAATAGAGTGAGTAGTACCATTTTATCTTAAAGTACAGAACATCAGTCAGTTGCCTCCTGTAGGTACCCTGACCAGAGATTGAACCTGCAACATAGGTATATATGCCCTGACTGGGAATTGAACTCACACAATTTTTGGTGTACAGGATGATACTCCAACCAGCTGAGCCACCCCACTAGGGCCAGGGCAGATATCTTTTCAAGATGACATTTTAAGTCTATACTTGAAAGCATTCTTTCTGTTTTTTTTTCCTGTTTTTTTTTTTTCACTTTCAGCATAATGATTATTACTCTGTTCATCTTGATACATAAATATCCACCCCTCACCTCTGCCCTGGAAAATGCTAGAGCCTGGGGACTCCTTTTCTCCTTTAAACAAATAATAGTAAGACATAAAAACATGATAATAACATCACTATGGTCTATAAATTGGGCAGAAATACATAGCCATGAGCAGGACAGAAGTTATGGTCTTGATGGATTTCACATCCAGAAGCAGGGAGTTTGGCCCTTGTGGAGTAAGAGACTGAAAGTATGGCACATGAGGGAGACTGGGTCACTGATGGGGTGAGTCAGCCCTGAAAGGGGTTTGAAAAAAATCTGCTGCAGATAATTCCCTGGAGTATAGCTTACTTACTGTTCTCGCTTAAAGAGGAGGAGGACATAGATATAGCCTGTAGAAGTAAACTAAGCCATCTGCTAGCGAGGGACCAAGAGTTGTGAAATCTAACATATCACTTGGAGAGAAACCCCATTAGATTCTCAGGGGTCTGGGTTCAGTCAATCTAAGTAGGGCAAGAAAGAGAGAACCGTCTCTTCAAATGAGATTGCAATCCAAAATTTCAAAGAAAAATTCTCTCAATCAATAATCAAAATAAAAACTGATTCTATTGATATTAAAATAAAGAGTCTGAAAAAGATATTAAAGTACATTTGTTGATAAACATCAAAGAGATAAATAAAGGAATAATAATTTTTTTTAAAAAGGAAAGATGGATTGGGATAGGACAATGTTCAGTTGTCTAAGAGCAAACTAGTGAACTGAGTGAGGATTTTATCAGAATTCTCATTTAACTCACTAATTTTCTAGTCTGATAAAGAGATAAAACAGATAGAGTTGTATATGATAAATTGAGACACTTGTAAAATTTCCAGAGGATCATAGAGAAAATGATAGAAAATCCATACTTTCAGATACAATAGCTGAATGTTTACCAGAAGTAAAGAAGCATACGAGTCTTCAAGTTGAAAGTACACTTCAAATACCAAGCAATTGGCATTAAATTCACATCAAGACTCATAATAGTGAAGCTACAGAATATCAAAAATAAAGAAAACACCACTAGAAAGAGAGAGAAAACAACTCGAATAGGCTCCAGCCCACTGTTTACCAGCAACAATAGCTACTGAAACATAATGGAACAACAAAACTCAGGAGACGAGTAACTGTCAGCATAGAACTTCATATCAGCCAAATGGCTACTCAAGAGTGTGAACATACCAGAATGTTTTCTGCCTTAGGAAGACAAAGACAGTTTACTACCCATACAGACTCACTGAAAGAACCAGCAAAGCATTCATTCAGCAAGAAGGAAACAACAAAAAACAACAGAAGGGGTGTCAGATGCAAGGAGAAAATGGGCTAAAAATACACTGAGACAATTTTTTGTTTTTAAAGGAAGTTTCTTGAGTTGGCTAATATTGTAGACACTAGCTATATATAGTTACTGAAGTTTAAATATCATTAAATTTAAAATTCACTATCAGTGTTATACTAGCTACATTTTAAGTATTCAGCAGCCACATATGGATAATGGTTACTGTATTGGTGGACAGTGACAATATGGAGCATTTCCATCATTTCAGAAAGTTCTATGAGACAACACTAGTAATTGTTCAGGGAACCTTGGAAAGCTATGTAATTTACAATGTTAAGTATCTAGAAATAGTATAAAGAGATGATATATCTACTGACTTCAAGCATGTCAGCCTTGGTCTTTTATAAAATTCTGTTTAATGAAGAGTTTAATAAGTATATGATCTTCTCAACTCTATTTTGTGTGTCAGTCAGTAGATAGAATAAACCAGTTCTCCAGTCTCACATACAAGCCGTCTCATACTGGGTAAGATTAGCAAATCAGCCTCAGTTATAAAAATCTTTAAGGTGTACCTTAAACAGAATAAGTTTGGAAAGTCATATCTTTATTTGTTTATGTTAAAGGCAGTTGTAATCATTTGACTACATAAAACCAAACAAAAGGAAACACAGCTACACAGAAAAACAACAACAGCAATAACAACAAATCCTCCTATTGATTTCCTATTCATTTATGCTTGATTTCTCAATAATAAAAGAAAGTTGCATAAGACAGAAGTATTAGTTTGAAACCCGTACATAGATTCTATCATAAATAATGTTACAGCCTTGGATAAGCAGAGATGGAGCTAATTGGATATTTTGAAGTAGATTAATCAGGCTTTACTTTTTTTCACAACGTCTATAACACCCTCTGCTGGTTTATTCACTTATTTGCTCAGTTATTTTATTTATTCACTTACATAAAAATTACATTGAATGTCTGCTATATTTCAGGCAGTGTGGTAAGCCCTGGGGATTTATTAGTGATTAAAACACAATCCTTGCCTTTAGGGAATTTATAATTTGGTAGAAGAAATAAACTTTGGATTGGATCATATGAAATACCTATATTGGTTGTTCAAAAATGATTGACTATTGGCAATTTTATATGTTGAATATAATGCATAGGTGATATTAGTTGAGAGTAAAAAGTCTGTAATAAGTAGAAGAATATGCTGCTACTATGAAGTCATATATGCGATCCTAGGTTATCCAGGAGGGCTCCTTGGAAAAAATGAGGCCTGAGCTCAGATCTTTTGGGAGAGTAAGAGCCATACCAAGAGTAAATAGTGTTCTGGGTAGAGAAGTCAATTTGTTGGTGAAAGACAGTTACAAATTATTCTGCTGTGACCTGCATATGAAGTTTGGAGATTCACCTATTAGTAATGATTAAGCACTTATAGAACAATGGTGAAAGAGTTTGCGTTCTGTGAAGTTTCTGTTTATTAACTATATAAAATAAGGGATAATAACTGGAAGAAGGGGGGGAAGAAGAAAGGAGACTATAATACCTGGTGTCAGACCAAGTTTTGAATTTCAGGTCGCCCACTTTTGGGATTGTAATTTTGAGCAAATTAGTTAACCTACTGGAATCTTAGCACTTTACTTTTAAAAAGGCAAAGATAATTGGAAACCTGTATATTGTTGGTGGGAATGTAAAATTGTGAAGCTGCTATGAATCCAGCAATTCTACTTCTGGAAATCTATCTAAAAAAGTTGAAATCAAGATTGAACAAATATTTGCATTGCTATGTTCATTTCAGCATTATTCACACCATTCAAGATGTGGAAACAACCTAAATGTCATCAAAGGATGAATGGATAAAGAAAGTATGGTATATATACACAATGGAATATCAGTCATCCCTTAAAAAGAAAGAAATCCTGCCTTAGTGACCACATAGATGAACCTGGAGGACATTACGCTAAGTAACATTAAGCCAGTCACAGAAGGATAAATACTGTGTTTTCTACACTTACACGAGGCAGATTAGATAGCCAAACTCATAGAGCAGAGAGTAAAATGGTGGCTTCCGGGGTCTAAGAGGAGTGGGAAATGGTGAGTTTCTATTCAGCTTGTACACAGTTTCATTTATGGAATGAGAATAAATTCTAGAGATCTGCTGTACCACTCTGTGCCCATAGTTAACAATATTGTATCGTATACTTCAAAATGTGTCAAAACAGTAGATCTCGTATTAAATGTTCTTAGTACAATAAAAAGGCAATGATGATAGATACCATATTATCAAGATGACTAAAAACAGATGATCCATGCAAAGCAATTAGAACCTTGACTTAACACAGTTCAATAAATTCTCAATACACAATAGCCATTTAATAATATTATAAAGATGTTTACTTTTAAGAGAAAGAGACAGATCAATAAACAATCATGATATTTGTCTTACCACTTTTACAAAGTAAAAGTAACATGAACAAATACATAAATTAAATTATATATAAAGTTGGAAGCATACATCTTTTATTTAAAATTTTTTTTTAGTTATTACTTTGACTTTCCAGTTCCCTATGTACTCAGTCTAACCCCTCACACCTCCCTTAAAGCAGGTAACCATTGTTAACTCTTTTTTTCTTTACCTTTTCAGGGAAGTTTTAAGCAATAAATATTTTAAAAATGAACATTGTATTTCTTGTGTTTTGCATAAATGGTGGTGTGCTATACAGAGAGTTATACATTTCTTTCAGTGAATATACACTAGACATTTTTATAGATTGTATATAGTCTCCTCATTCTTATTATATACCTGAGTAATATTCCCAATATACAGACAATATAATTTAACAGCTTGAACAATATGAAATTGTTGATAATTGTTTTGGATCTATGAAAACAAAAACCTCATATTATTTGTCATATTATTTTTCATATATTTAAGTTTTTATGGAAGGACATTTTATATTTTACAAATAAAGGTATAAACCTCAGCCACATCCATTCATGACATGTTATTTATGATGTTTTTGTGCAGCAGTTTAATCACTGCAACATGGACCATAAGGTCTAGAAAGTTGAAAATATTCATTATCTGCATAAAAACTTTAAATTCTTATTGTAAATAATTTAATTGTTTCCATTTGAAAAACCTGATGAAACCTCATAGAGTTGACTCATGTAACTATGAAGCTCATATTATGTTCACGGAAACAACTGTTAAAAGCTCTAAGTTTACTATTTATATATTCACATAAAAATGTGGGATTAGAATAAAAAATTAAGTTGGAACAAGCCATTAATATCAGTGTTTGTCAATGCTTTGTCCGTGAGATCAGTCTTCTTAAATGGCCAGCCACCCTGAAATGCACGGGTGCTCAGTGGATTCATGTTTCCGTTCTCTTGCGGTCGGCGATGTTACTACTGTGACCGTGGTAGATGGTAAATGTCAAAAATGTTTGGTGCACATTTAATTTTCTTCATCAACTTCTGCAAAATAAAAACTGAGTACTTAATTCTTTAAGATCCTGACCTGAAGATATCTTGTACTGATTTGAGAGAGAGAGAAACATCCATGTGAGAAAGAAACATTGATTTGCTGCCTCCTGTATGTGCTTTGACTGAGGATTGAACCTGCCATCGAGGTATGTGCCCTGATCAGGAATAGAACCTACAACATTTTGGTGTATGGGTCGAAGCTTCAACCAACTGAGCCATGTGACCAGGGCGAGTACTTAACTTTTATTTAACATACACATTTTTGCCTACAGTTTATTGTTACTTAAGGAGTTTATTTGAAAAATTTAGTAAATATTAATCTCATCATATGAGGAAATAAAAGCATTTGGATTCTTCTCTGTTTCTTTGTGGCATAACTGTTTAGCTCCCATTTCATATGCATATTTCACTTATACTTACTCTTTAGTTTTCCTTGTTTCACATATAACTTGCTATTGAGTAGCCTCACAACTCCTGCATCTCAAGGCTTGTGCACAGAAATCAGAAAAAATGGTTAGATCCCAAAATGTAGGCAGAGGCAGCAGTGTCCAATACTTCCCCGAAGACTGAGACCTGAAGAAGTTAGTTGCCCCTAGCTGCTACTGTCTTAATGTTTTATTTAAAACAAAAATTATGTTCACTGCATAGCTGATAACATTTGGAGTCTCCCCTAATTATACCGTAAGGATGGACCTTACAGAGCTGCCATGGGAATTTTAGGCATTTCTTGGGGACTTTTACCGACTGCTGTAGTGCTGAAGGGGTGCAGCTCTCTCTCCTCTAGCTAACAATGCAGGCTCTGAGAGGCAGCAAGCTAGTGCCAGGAGTGCAACAGCTCAGAGCTCCACTGCCCTGCTTCACCACCTGCAGCCTGTATATCTGCATAGCTCTGGGAGAATCAGCTCAAATGGGGAATCTCTTTATTCACTCCTCAAATTTATCCTGACAATTGAAGAAAGGGCAGTAAAGAAAACATAGTTAGTATATCAGAGAAGAATGAAGCAGCCTTTGCTCCGTCCCATTCTGGGAAAGGTACATGCAATATTAGCAAACTCAAAGAAGTATTAAAAATATCATTCATATTCACATTTCCTTGAAAAACTGAGCTGAACAAATAAAATATCTATATTGGCCAATTTCTACTTAGGAGTCATAAGTCAGTGACCATAGTCTGAATTCAAACCTTTAGTCTACAAATGAAGAAATAGATGCCAGTAAAATTTAACTGACATGTCCAAGGGATATGACTAATCAGTGGCCACACTAGGATCAGAAGTGTGTATTGTTCCTATAATTGATTGCAAATTTAATGCTAACTCCTTTTAACAGTCATGGGTAGCCCTGGCACTCATAAATACTTTCAAATATGTTTTAATGCCTCTATACTTCCCAAATGGAACTTCTGTTTGAGTGATATTCGATAAATTAATCCTTCTCTTTGTAAAATACTGCATTAATCCCAAATTGGCAAGAAACTGCAGCCCCTTCTGAATAGTACACCTTGCCAAGGCTTAAAAAGAAAGGGCATATAGTTTTTTTCAAAAGCATCTTGTGAAAGTGGCCCTTCTAAATAAATACTTATCCACAACGACAGTACACTGATTATGCAAATGAATTCACTGTTTTTTTCTAGGTCACAAGCAGGGCTACTTCTACATAGAGTTTGCCAACAGGAATATTGGGCAGTGGGGGATGGCCGGAGATTCCTGCTGCCAGAATGTAAAAGGTAAAACGTGATCAGAGATGAAAGATGTTTTGTAACTCTTATCTTCCCGCTCACTTAAGAGCTATGGTCTGAGACAGTATTCCATCACTCAAGAAATAATAACCTTGTTGCCTTCCAGACTAAATTAGTTAGAAAGTTCACACTTTAAGTTTATTCCTGCTATTCTGTCATTAACTCTGCACAGTCTTACAGACTGTTCAAGTCTCAGGTTCCTCATCTGAATAACTGTGCTTATGTTTAAGTGGGGATAAGGAGCAGTTGTTTAACTATGTGGCAGCTAATATCTTGTTAACAAATAATGCTAGCTGTTTGGTTGCCTAGCATGCAAAAGAAACACCAGCATTGCTAATATTTAATATAAGACCTATTGGAGGGTTGATCATATGTTATAAAATGTTAAGAAAGTTCATTAAAAGTCTAATATAAAATACTCCAATATTCCATAATTTCTCTTCCACAGTGGGTCAAAATGTATCCCCAGTATATATGGATTTCCATGTACACTGAATTTGTCACCATGGCAGGAATCCACACAGATAGTAGTTACTTTTGTCAGCTGGAAAGGAACACACAGTTTGGCCCCGTGGAATAAACCCTGGGCATAAATGAGGAGCAAGTGCTGGTTCTGCTACTTATACCTGTGGGACCCTGGACCTGCTCTCAACCTCTTTGAATTTCAGTTATCTCTATTAAAAAATAAAGTAAGCGTAATTCCATAAAAAGAACTTTGTGAACCAAAAGCTTCTTTGTAAACAAACAAAGTTTAATAACATGTATACCTCTCATATACTTGGGAGACCCAGTAAAACTGAATAATTCCCCCCAATGGCCCAAGTTACCACCTTAAACACCACGTCTGGCTAGAGACAAAAGAAGATGTGGGGTGAGGGGGAGGCCGGGTCTGGGAGGTTGCCAGGAAAAGCACAGTAACCAAGGGTGAGGTTGTTATGCAAATTTAAGTCCTTGCCTCTCCCTTGATTAGAGTTTCTGGAGTTTTAGTTATCCTTTTTAAAAAATTATATATATCTTAAATATATATAATTATATATATATAATTAGTTGTTCAATTACAGTTGTCCCAAACAATGTGGGAAAAATTGGAACCAAAAGCTTCTGTACCAAAAACAAACAAATGAAAAAAAATAGCCAAGACTTTGGTGTTGGTTGCTTAGTGGTTTAAGACAACTGAAGTTAACATTGACACATTTTATTGCTTTTCTTTCTGGCCTTTTATCTCTTATCTTCCTTTGGAAAAATTTTAGAAGAAAAAAATTGGCTCCCATTTTGGAGAAACATGCATTTAAAGCACAACCAAGATATACATGCTATTTCTAGGAGGCAGCATTACCTCTCATTTTGCATGGTACTTTAACAATTTACCCTGTCCTTTCACAGATATTACATTTGATATTTACTTCATGCTCAGAGAAAGTGCTGCTTATGATATCGCTACTCTCCTGTGTGTTTCTGGACAGCCATGACTGATAGACTTCCGTAAACACTTTTCCATGGAGGTTATACCTCTAGGCTGCCTGTTGGTCATGCTTTGTTACACCTAAAATCTTTGAATGAGCATCTACAGAATTTCCTTCAGATGTTTACTGATACGTTCTTTGACCTTTCACGTTCTACAACTTATGTTTAGCGTTATAAATACAGACTTGGGACATAGACTGATTTCAAAACTCTGTTCTGCAAAGCTGTGTGACCCTAGGCAAGACACTTTGCTTCTTGCTACCTCGATTTCCTAAATGTACCGAGTGGTCATTTAATCTACTGCCTATTGTTATTATAGGGATGGAATGAGATCCTGCTGTAAAATTGAGCTCTTCACTCAATGCCTGGCGTGAAGTAGGAATTCAATAATTGTTTACTCCCTTTTTCTTTTCTCTTTCTCTTTTCCTTTCTTAGCTGACTCAATATTTTCCTGATCGTCCTCACGCTATTGCTTCCAGAAATGATTGTTCTCTGAGAAGCATTTTTGTTCTCATTTCGCCTGTAGAAGTCTTCTGTTTTTACCCAGTGGGAGGATTTAGGCTGCAACTAAGATGAGAAAGTACAGTGAAAGAGCTGTGGACTAAGACTCAGGAGAACTCGGCCCTACCCCTGGTTCTGTGGGAAGTTACATGGTCTTGGGCACGTAACTTCTGTGTTCCCTCCCTTCTAAAATAAGGATGCTAATATTAATCCTATTACTTCAGAGGCAGTTTGTTACTTCAGATAGCCAAATTATTTGAAAACACTTTGAAAAGTTTCCAATAAAACTAAAATGGAAAAATATAATTGTGATCAGAGCTTTATTAAACCTAGAAACATGTTCTAGATAATTATAGGGGCACTCCTGCAAATTCTGTAACAAGGTAAGAGGGTAGCCTTATGGCCTGCTTTCCAGTCCAACAATCTGGAGCTTTTTCTCCTTCGGTATCATAGAAGGCTCCAAAGTCCCTAGCATGGTAACCTTTGGTGGGTGTGATAGGGAAATAATCCAAGATGCTTCAGGATTCCTATGGAAGGGGCATGCATGGTTGGATTCAGGAGTTTACTCTCAGTCTAGATTTGTTACTGCTGTAATAGATTGGAAAAAATTTTGTATTTTGCCAAGTATAATGTGCACTTTCTTGCCCAAATTTTTGAGGGAAAAGTAAGGATGTACATTATACACAAATAGTACTAACTCTGTATCTATATAAAAGTTTTTAATTGTGTTATTTATGCTTGTGTGTTAAAAGTGTAACTCTACAAAATAATATTTTTTTCTGAAAGCTTGGGCCAAAAATTGTGCACTTTATACACGGCAAAATATAGGGTATGTGTTTTTCATCTTCAAAGTAGTTTGCAAATAAATGAAGCTCTGTCAAGGAAGTTTGATTTCTACCTACAGCAGTAGTACATTTCCTCTGAAACAAAGTACTAGAACCAAAAGTAAAACCAAAGAATTCACATGTCAAATTCTGATACACAGACCTCAGGCCCACCTCGCACAGGGGTAACATCAAGACTTTCTTTAGTTAGTGCCAATAACAGATCTTTGACCTGTGCTTGAAATATATGAAGTTTGACATCAGTAGCAGATAATAAGGAAAACAACAGACCCTGTTCACATAGGACGTAACAATTTTCCATTCAAGGTGAATCACTCACAAATCTCTACAGAAGAGAAATTGGGCAAAGTATTGTTTGAGGCTGAGTCCATCACCATTCAATAAAGATTGAACTTTGGTTTATTTTTCATTTCGAAGTGTGTGTGTTTGTGTGTTGTTTTTCCCTTCAACCCACTCATTCCCCTGTCTGTAAACTCCTTTTTACCAGAAGGCTTTTTGGCAGAACAAAGGTGTCAGAAGGAATTCAGGCGGGCAGACACAATGCTAGCTGAACACATAATGGGAAATAGCAGCATGACTCAGGAAAAGAGATTGTAGTTATTAAATACCAGAAACTTTCTTTGATTGAGAAAAATGAGGATGTAATAAAGTAAAAGAATTAAAACAGGACTGCAAGGTTAATAAATTACAGGATTCCTTCAGTTTCTTCAAGAGACACTTTTAACTGTCACTTGGAAGTTGAGTTAATTAAAAATGTTTGTACTCACAAGTGATTTCTAAGCCAAAGGACATGGAATAAGAGCACAGCAGGTACCTTTGTCTCTTAAGGCCTCACAATGCCATTTTATATATATTTTCTTCTTTTACTCATTCAACAGATATTAAGTACATATTGTGCACCAGGTACCCCTAAAGAAGAAATGTCACTGGAGACCGTGGCAGGAAAACTAGGTTCACATTTCCAGTGGATTCAGTTCTTTTGAGGTAGGGTTACAGTTCCAGAGAATTCTACTCCATCAGTCTTTAATAACCCTGATTTTTTTTTGCCATCTCCAGGAAAAGAAATCAGGAATTAGGCAGAAGAGATGGGCAGGAGCTGTTTGCTGTTGGACTAATGGAGGGAGCCTTCAGAACGTGACTTGAGGTGGATTTGAAGTGGGGGGAAATGGGAAGGGAGATGCATTTATAGCACGATCATGTCAAAGATATGTTAAGAGGGGGAATGCAAATCTCTTATATAGCCCTGGTTAAGTTTTTTGGCAGGGTTATTTAATCCTCATAGTGCTATCTTTTTTTGTTTGTTTGTCTAGTTTTCATTTGTTTTTCTTTATCTTTGGAAAAACCAATAGTCAAGATTAGGACATTTGCAATGTGCTTTTTGTCTCTACCCACAAAGCCAAGAACCACCCTTCCCTTTAGCCAGTAGCAGAGATTGGGCTACACAATTTAAATGATGTATGGACTTTGGTACAAGACAACTTCTAAGGGCGGGGAGTTGTGATTTTACAGAAGTATAGGGCTGTGGAGGAAGGAAACATGGCAGACATGGGAATATGTCATTGAGAGAAGCAAAGTTTGTATTCAAGGGATGGACTTTGCGGGGAAAATAAGATGTAGAATTAGGAAAGGAGGCAGCATTCATGTGAGATGCTATAGAGGCTGTGGAGTGCCTGATGGACCCCAATGATCCTGGCAGTGAGGTTCCTTTGTGCAGGGCACAAAAGTACAAATTAGTTAGCTGTAAAGAATAATTTGTAAAAAGATAAAATAATGAGTTTTCTGCAAATATAAAATAAATATGCAATAATGATTGTAACTAGTTCATAAATGAGGGAAACAATAAGGTTCCATAAAAAAATTTGTAGAAAATAACATTATATATATAATGTTTATATATATAAACATTATATATATAATATATAATGTTTTAATATATCTAATGAAGATTTTATATATATATATATGATGAAGATCATATATATAATGGAGAAGCCAAAGCACTTATATGTATGACCCATGGACACAAATTAATGGGGGTGGAGTGTAGGTGGGAGGGGATGTGTGGGGCAGAGGGGAATAAAGGGGGGTAATGGGACAATTGTAATAGCATAATCAATAAAATATATTTAAAAAAAGAGAAAATGAATTTTTTGAAAGAAGCAAAACTGTCTAATATCTTAGTGGTCAATAATTTGTAATGCTTCTGTTATTGTTAGAACCAGGAGGAATTCAATTTTACCTCTACTGGATAAAATTTATTTGCCTAGTTATGCAAAGGAATCATTTGCATTCCATAAAGAGTAGTCACCGGCAATTTACTTGTATGATATAATCACTAGGCCTACAGAACATACTATAGACTAATCAATAGAAAATTAATCAAAATTGAGCTTTCCTAGAGAATTTTTGGAGGGTCCACTGGACAACAGCCAGCATGCTACTGAAAGGCAATTTAGTGCTATTTCTTGCCCATTTCCAAGCTCGCACTTTTTAAAATCTTAGATTAAGAGACAACTGTGTTTTCAGTCCCCTGTATCTTCATAGTTTTGTCATTGATTTTAAAAAATTAATTAGATCTTAATGAAGGTTTAAAATCTGTGGGTTTTTTTTTTCAGAAAAGTAATATCAAGTTATCCAGAATGAGGAAGGAAATGACCCCTATTCTCCAGTCACTAGCAAGCACCTGAAAAAAATTATTTCCTTAACTTTTCCTCTCTCTAGAGAATAATTATCCACATATCTCATGGGGCAAAATAAAATATCCTTTTGCACAGTGTTGTGATGCAAGTAACAGATTTTTCTATATGCTCTAACAGAGCATTAACTGAAGGCACCATCCACTGTCTGAACACTCTGACTAGTCTATTCAGTAGTTCTTTATATTTAACTATCCTTATTACTTTTTAAAATAAGACATTTGGGTCTCATGGATTTATAATTCTCTGTGAATTTTCCATCTTCCCACCTGAAGACAGTGTTTCTATAGTTTTGGGTATGGTATAGCATGAAGCAGTTCCCAGATGAGAAGTCAGCCTGGGTGGGCACAGGACCCTGGGCAATATTATAGAGGCACAAGGGAGTACACCATGGAGCTAGCTAGGCCAGACATAGAGAAAAGTGATTCAGTATAGCAGCTAACCACAGACAGTGAATTATGCAGTCCAAAACTTTATGAAAAAAATAGGTAGATCTATGATGAAATTTAGAAAATAATCAGTATTAAGAGGTATAGTTCAACAAGCAGCAATGATTCAAAAAGACTCCATTCATAAATCAGCCAATAGTGGTCAGAAATCTGCAGATCTGGGGAACAGAATCCAGATTACTTATTTTAGAGAAAGCACTAAGCACAGTCACCAAGACTAAGGCTTCAGAAGAGTAACATGGTGTAAGTCTAGACTTTGGGCAGAGCAGCTTTTGGGGAAACATGGTTTCTACTTGGCACAATCTATCAATGTATCATTGATTTAAAACCAATTTGGTGAGATGCACACAGGGGAATAAGAAGGGATTTCTTAATATAGCTGGGGAAGTATCCTGGAATTACTCTTGTTACTAAGAGTGGGGCTGAGATTTCAGTTAAGAAAATTTTAGAAACTGGAGTAGGAAGAATTCTGGGATGAAAGTAGGAATAGACTCACAATTAGGAAATTCTGAAGGTAATGGCACAGACACAAATCTGGAACTAGGTAACTGTTTCATTATTTTATTTCATTTTCACCTTCAGGAAAATCTGAGTATATCTTGTTGACCGTCCTATCTAATAATATCCTGGGCTGTATTTAAGTGGCTGTTGGTATAGACAGATTAGTACATGTGAGCTACATTAATTCTACAATGTCTATAATTATTTTTGAGTATCAACTTTTAATAAGTGATCATCTATTTTTTTTAATAGAACACTGCCCCTTACAGTCTTAACTAAATTGACATATATTGCACATATTGTCATCACTTGTTCTCCAGGTATCGGTCTTCTAAGCTTTACATTTTTATATATCTTTCTACCTATTGTTATGACTATTTATTTCATGGCTTTTGTTACAGGGGTGTCCAAACTTCTGGTGTTTCTGGGCCACACTGGAAAAAGAGGAGTTTTCTTGGGCATATGAAATAACAAAAACAAAAAAAAATCTCATAGTGTTTTGTGTAAATTTACAATTTTGTGTTGGGTCACATTCATAGCCATACTTGGCCACTTGCAGCCCATGGAGAGTTGGACACCCCTGGAAGTTAAAAATCTTATATCTGGACTTTGTATTGATTTAAACTTCATTTTAATGTCTTTAAATTATTGTTTCTACTCTTTAGTCCCTTGCTTCCAAAAACTTTTTTGTTATCTTATTCCCTTGACCACTGTCTGCTAGATGTAGCTCATACCATTTTGACAAACCCACTAGAGCTCATTATTAAATATTCAAGAATTTTGTGAACGAGTTGTTAAATTTGCCATAGTGTTGATATTTATACCAGGGGAAAAAATAGTCCTTGCAGCTAAAATGTCCACATTCTAGATAAGGAAAATGAGGTGCAGAAAGCTTCATTAACTTTCCCAAGACCAAAGTGCTAAGTTGTGGTGGTATCACTAGAATAGGTTCTTTCTTCTCTGTTCTAACCTCTGCCATGGGCATTTGGTGAGTCTTAGTATAAAGGCAATGTTGGAATGGAATTAATTTAGTTCCTCTTGTCTCATCTATTCCAATGTAATGTTTGTAGCTAAAAATAAAAAAAAATGAAATGGCACAATGATTCGAATTTTAGTAAAAGATGGAAAATATAACTACAGGAGGATTTAGTAGCATCTGTTCCTGAAGTAGGGACTCCTTCTTTGTAAAGATTGCTTCCTCCGAGAAATTACAATTGCACTTTATATAGTTAGTACAAGCTCAGTAACAGTTATGAAACTTGATGAGTTAATGTCTCCCAATAAGTAAACATAACAGTCATTTATCTCCCAATAAATAAAGCTAATAATACATTTTGACAAATTTCTATATTAAAATGGCTGTAGATATAGTGGTTACTCTAAATGCCAAGAAATGTATGTCATAAAATAAAGACTTAAAAATATACAATGCAAACTGTGGATGTTTTTCTACTGTTAATTCATATCCATCACTGATGAAATGAACCAGTTTTTTCTATACTACTACCAAATGTCACAAACATTTACCCCAAAGTTAAAATGCACCCCATCTTTACTTTAGAGTCATATGTTTCCTTCAAGGACTAATTAGGTTCTTGTTCTTTTCAGGGAAAGTTGTCACTATCTTTCCTAGAGAGCCTGCTCTTGGCAGCAACTCTCTTTTAAAAAAAATATGTAATTTCAAGAGAAAGCTCTGTTATCTAACTTGACTATAACTCAAGCTGACCAGAGTCCATAAAGATAAGAGCTCACACATCAGATCTCTTTTCCTTGTTCACTACATACCCTTTTAAAGATTTTTTTCTATTAGAACCATCTATGTAGCTTATTCTGTCAACCAACTTCTGGATCATTTAACCACTGGCACTTAGATTAAAAGCAAAACCTCATTTATTGATCAGGTTAAAATATTGAAAGATCTTCCCAGCCCATCATTCCCCTCACTGAACTTTTAATCAAAGCTCATCAATTATGATTTGAACTTTCCTCTCATCCCACTGCTACAATCTTAGTTAAAATCTTTATCATAGTGATTGTATCAGTAATAACAGCAGTCTCTTTGCTCTCTTTGTATAATTGGGTATAAAGTGGGAGTCCCCCAAAATAGAGCATATTCCCCACAAACCTTCATTGCAGGGGAAATGGAAGAGTGGATGATACATTGCTAATATACTTTCATAACAATGCAAGTTAATAACTATGCTGCTCCCCTGAGCAAATGTGTATGTGACTTGAAGAATGTCTAGTGACTTGTGACATAGTCAGGGAAGGCAGATACCACTATGTCATGAGGTACTCTTGCCCCAACTAAAGATGGCAGCCAGCAGAAGGTAAAAGATATGAAGGAACTGGCAAAAATAGCACATCATAGGAGGGGCTGGATATGAAGTCCCATAGGAAGTTCCCAGCTGAGCATTTAAAACAAGGGTGGGCTGAAAGAGAAGAGAATTCCACCATGAGATTGAAAAGAGATGAGGAAGAAGCCATACGGGAGGAAAGGGTGTAAGGAGAGAGCTGATGGAGCTGTGCAAGGCCCTGGAAGAACTGATGGAACTGTGTGGGGACCTGCCTAACCAAGCACAGATTTGTGGGAGACGCTTGGAGCTCAACTGAATTGTGACTGGGAATGCTGAGCTTTAGACTTCTGCTTCTCCGAAGGACAGACACATAGAGAAGCCGTTCTCTTAGGACATGTGCCTCCCTGGACTTCACTGTTATTCAGTGTAATATGGCACATGTTTCCCTGAACCACTACCTGGAGGCTGAGAACAACATACCCCAGGTCCTGAAGGAGAGGGCTGCTGAGAGGATGGTGACTCTGAAACCCAGAGTGACTCTTGCCCCTCTGAAACCTTCCAAAGAGGGTGAAGACCTGTTTGTGCAGCCAGCTTAAGAACAAATAAGGATATGGGGAACTTCTGGGCATGATTGTGGCCTATACCTTGGTGGGGGCAAGGGAAGTGCTGGGTCTTGAGGGAGAACTGGGTTCTAAGCAGGAGTGCTCTCAGCAGCCCCCACGAAGGTTGGAATCCTGTAAACAAAAACCTATTTCCTTCACCTCTTATTGTTAGGTGATGCATCAAGGTGCCACATGGACAAACCCTGGTTTGGTCAGTTAGATTTGCAACTTTTTCTGCCTCCTTTATTATGTTTTTAAGTTGACTTTAAAGTTATTGTTCCAAAATATGAATCATCACCTTCCATCTATAAAGAGCAATATTTGTGTTATTTAGATCAAAATTTACATCTTTAAAATGTTGTATCCAACACTTTTAATAATGTTCTTCTGGCTATAAATGTAGAAAAGTAGAAATACATAAAAATAAAAATATTAATTCAAATAATATATTTCAGAGATAGCTATTATTAACATACTTTATATCTTCTTTTAATATTTTAGTAATAACAATAATAATAGTTTTCTTGTATACGAAGTTTGGTAATGTCATAAAACAGCTGTGCCCAAAATGATGATGGTTGGGATAAGGTTATTTTCCAAATAGAAGAGGCAAATGCTACTCACTTTATTTAGAAGAAAATAGAACATGATTTGCTTTCCTTTTCACCTGATCTTGGTAAAAATGGCAAACTCTTAAGTTTATTCAGATAAAATTTATATAAAACAATTTATAATTTTAATTCTTATCATTTTATTTGTTTAAGCACTTATTCACACTTTGTATAAATTAAATAGATACAAAATAGATAAACAAGCAAGGTTGTTGCCCTTGGGGAGCCTACAGTCCAACAGGGGGAGTTGTGACAAGTACACCATTTTTTTTTCCTCATTTAAAAATAGTTAATATTTTTATTGTCTTTTTTCCATTACTATTTACCCCCCTTATTCCCTCTTTCTCCTCCACCCACCACAGTCAACACATTGTTGTCCATATCCATGAGTTAATTCTCTTTTTTTGCTTGATACCTGCACTCCCCCCCACCCCTTCTACCCCAAGCTGTCAGCCTGCTCTCTACAACCTTCTCTCTATGAGTCTCTCTCTATTTTGCTTGTTAGTTTAGTTTGTTCATTAGATTCCACAGATGAGTGAAATCATATGGCATTTGTCTTTCTCTGAATGGCTTACATAATTATTTTAGAACAAATCAGACTGGCACCAGTGTAATTAGAAACACAGTGTCCAAGTGTTCCTAAAGATGAGATTGCTTTCTTCTAGGGAGTCATGGAAACTTCACAGATGAGTAGCTGTTGAGCTGACATTTGAAATGTAGATGCACATGTGTATGAACTACTAAAACAAGAGACTAGAGGAAGAAAGCTGGGAGTACATTTATAAGGAGTTGGGGCATTGAGTGTATGGAGAGATGCAAGATAAAGTTGGAGGATGGATCATAATGAGGAAGAAGTTAAAATTCAAGGAATAAGTATTCTCACATTACTTGGTAGAGTGGTAGCTTTCTTGACTATTTATGGTCAGCTAAATGACAAAATTATAGTTTCACATTAGGAAGACATATTCAGCAGCAGGCTATAAAATTGGTGGGGGAGGGAGGAGCAGTTTCAGAGTGGAATTTAGAAGAAGCCAGGGCCTGAGTTAAAATAGTGGCTGTGGAAAATTGAAGAAAAGGAGAATTTAGGAAACAATGAGGACTGAAAGTGTCTGGACTCACTGGCTGAATGTGATAAATGTAATGAAAAAAGTAGAGAAGGCATTAAAAATATTCCCAGCATCTTGATCTAGGAGAATGGGATTCCCGAAAAGTTAAAAAAAAAAAAAGAGGGAAAGAAAGGGAAGAAGGAAGGAAAGAAAGGGAGTGGAGAATTTATGAAAGATGACTTTGGTTTCATATATGAGGATTTTAAATATTAATCAACTCAATGCAGAAATATTTTTTAGTGTCAGGTTCAACTTATTTTACTTTCAGAACTTTAAAAAATATTATTATTGTTACTTTGGCTGTACTGTTTCCCCTTGAAAAGGAAATTTAAGCCATCTGTCACTGTCATATAATTTCCTTTCTCACTTTGTGCTCTTACCTCTATGATATTTGTACCCTGTAATCATGTTATCCCTCTTCAGAATACACATGGTTGGTTCTCTGGTCTCTTCCCCTGTATTCTGCCCTGTAATCTTTGTTTTGTTTTGAACGGCCTCACTGATCTGGCTAACCTTGTACCATCCCATACCATGACCTTGCTGGGACTATGTTGTCTGTGTCTGCTTGAAGGGCAGGATATCCACCTTACAGAGGCATGCCTGGAATCAAGATTCAATAAAATATTTTATATCATACTTGATGGGGATGGGTAGTGGGTATACTGTAGGTTCTTTTAAACTATTTGGTTTAAAAATTAAAAGTTTGGGCAAGCTGCCATTTTCTGTGGGCATTGAGAGATAATTCGAGGTTTGGTCAAACAAATTGGTGTGTTTACTATGGTGTGCCAGATGATCATTTCCTCTACTTGTTTAATAAGATTCTTAAAGTTAAAATGTTGTTTGACAATCTAATGATAAGTCCAAACAATTATAATTGCCTTTGCCCTATATTATAGTTGCAAAATTATTATCATTTATTATTATTTTTAATTGTTGACACTATTATAGACATCCCCCATTATTTCCTATAGGGTCATGTTTTTCAGTTGTGATTCTAGTCCTTATTTCAGTATTGTCACTATATTCTTTCTGGTAACTATATACCAGATGAAATAGTGATTGGAGATAGTGCCAACTTGGATTTTATATACAGACAGTCCTAACTTACGATGAGGCTTACAATTTTTTGACTTTATGATGGTATCACTTCCACAGAAGTGATAAGCATTCAATAGAAACCACATTTTGAGTTTTAATCTTTTCCTGGGCTAGTGATATGCAGTACAATACTCTCTTGCAATGTAGGGCAGCTGTAGCAAACCACTGTTCCCAGTCAGCCGCACGATAAAGAGGGTAAACAACTGATACTCTACAGTGTGCTTGTTGGCAGAGTTTCTTTCAATTGTGTTTGTGTTTTTGTCAACAAAACTCCAATCTCTCTTTCCTGCTTCTAGTTAGAAGGAGAGAGGAAGTCAATTACAGATACTCCTTGACTAATGATGAGGTTATGTGCCAATAGTTCTGAGCACGTTTAAGGTAGGCTAGGTTAAGCTCTGATGTTCAGTTAGGTGTGTTAAGTGCATTTTAGCAAAGTAAATGCACTTTCAGTTTTATGAGGTTTTCACTTTACAATGGGTTTATTGGGACATAATCCCACTGTAAATTGAGGAGCATCTGTAATTATATAAATAATAATACATTACTAAAAGGGTATTTATGTAAAACACATTTGTTTTCAAGGTTTTCTGCCCTTAATATGAACATCATCAACAATAACTGAAGGACATTTTTATTTCAAGGAGTGATGTCAAATGGTATAGACTTCAATCTGCTCATTCTTCAGAGATTACGTATTGAAAAACCCATATGACTGAGCAATACAGTGACGCTCCAACTTTCAGACTTGCTGTATATAATTCTGGACTCTCCATTCTAAAATGCTTCTTTTCCCAAACCAGTGATTCCCTAATAATGTGCTCTTGATTACATTCTCCCTCTTTATGATAGTAACGCTTAAATATCTGTCTCTTTACTGTGTCATGCCCTCTAATCCATGTACTATTTTTAATGCTTGGCTGGTAATGGTAACCCCACTGAGACAAGGCTGTCTGCACCGTGAGAAGGGCAGGACTCCTGCTGCCCAGAAGTCTGCATCTGATGAAAGGGCAGGGAGACTGCTTCATGCTCATGGGAGTTTCTCAGCAAGTAATTCTAAAACATTTGGATTGTGCAATCAAGAGGGATTTTGCTGCTTTCTGGTAGCAACAAAATTCCTCTTTATTATAGGAACAACAAAAGAGAAAAAGGATAAAAGAAACTACAGCAATATTTCTTTACTTTTTTGTAGTCATTGACATGAAAAAAATTTAAAAAAGGGAATTTTAAAGAAACACACAAGTGCTTTATGTTGCTCATCTTAAAATAAAAATAGACTTCCGGCCAAGATGGAGGCATAAGTAGACACACCGTGCCTCCTTGCACAACCAAAAATAAGGACAACAATTTAGAAACAAAATACAACCAGAACTGACAGAAAATTGAACTGTATGGAAGTCCAACAACCAAGGAGTTAAAATAGACACATTCATCCAGACTGTTAGGAGGAGGGCAGAGTCAGGCGGCATCAGGTGGCTGGGCGGAGAAGGGTCGCAGAAGTGGTAGCACCTGGTATGCAAGGCAGCAGCTGAAAACCCTGGGTGCACAAGTTGGCAGCTGGTAGAACCTGGGTGCGCAGGAGGAGGCTGGCAGACACGGGCCCTGGGTGGCAACGGGCTGACCCAGCAAGGCAGCGATTGTGAAGCCTGGCATAGTGTGCAAGGCAGCTGGCTGACCAGGTGGTCCCACATTCTTGCACAGGTGCAACTGGGGAGTGAGACAGACCTTGCAACCCAGGGTCCCAGCACAGGGCAATAAAGCCTCAAAACACCAATTGAAAACACCTGTGTGGGTTGACGTGCCGTGAGAAACTCCCAGCCTCACAGGAGAGTTCATTGGAGATACCCACAGGGTCTGAAACATACATAAACCCACCCACCCAGAATCAGCACGAAGGGTCCAGTTTTCTTGGGGGAAGCAGCTGAAGGGACTGAAATCCAAGAGAGAGCAGAGCAAGTGCCTTTGTTCACTCTCGGACCCTGCTCCCACATCCAGCATCACAAACCAGCCACTGGGTTGCCCAGCCCTGTTGAACAGCTAAGGCTCTGCCCCTCATACACAACAGGCATGACAAGACCAAAAAAAAAGTCCAAACAGAAGAACAGAACAAACTCCAGAGCAAATATAACTAAGTGATGAAGAGATAGCCAACCTCTCAGAAGCACAGTTCAAAGCACTGGTGATCAGGATGCTCACAGAATTGGTTGAATTTGGTAGCAAATTAGATGAAAAAATGAAGGCTACACTAAGGGAAATGAAGGAAAATGCACAGAGAACCACTAGTGATGGAAGAAAACTGGGACTCAAATCGATGGAGTGGACCAGAAGGAAGAAAGAAACAAACAAACAGAAAAGAAGGAAGAAACAAGAATTCAAAAAAATGACAAGAGGCTTAGGAACCTCCAGGACATCTTTAAAAATCTCAACATCTGAATTATAGGGGTACCAGAAGGGGAAGAGGAAGAGCAACAAGTGGAAAAGTTATTTGAACAAATAAATAATAAAGGAGAACTTCCTCAATCTGGCAAAGGAAATAGACTTCCAGGAAGCCCAGGAAGTTCAGAGAGTCCCAAAGAAGTTGGACCCAAGAGGAACACACCAAGGCACATCATAATTACATTAGCCAAGATAAAAATGAAGGAGAGGATCCTAGAAGCAGCAAGAGATAAGGAGACAGTAATGTACAAAGGAGTTCCCATGAGACTCTCAGCTGATTTCTCAAAAGAGACCTTGCAGGCAAGAAGGGGCTGGAAAGAAGTATTCCAAGTCATGAAAGGCCAGGGCCTACATTCAAGATTGCTCTATTCAGCAAAGCTTTCTTTTAGAATGGAAGGGTAGATGAAGTGCTTCTCAGATAAGGTCAAGTTAAAGGAGTTCATCAGCACCAAGCCCTTATTATATGAAATGTTAAAGGGACTTATCTAAGAAAAAGCAAATAAAAATATGAACAGTAAAATGACAGCAAACTTACAGTTACTAACAGCCACACCTAAAACAAAAGCCAACTAAGCAAACACTAGAACAGGAACAGAAACACAGAAATGGAGATCACATGGAGAGTGAGCAACAGGGGAGTGGAGGAGGAGAGAGGGGGAAAGGTACAGAGAATAAGTAGCATAGATGGTGGGTAGAAAATAGACAGGGGGAGGGCAAGAATAGTGTGGGAAATGTAGAAGCTAAAGAACTTATGACACATGGACATGAACTAAAGGGGGAGAATGTGGGTGGGAGGGGGTGTACCGGGTGGAGGGGAATGAAGGGGGGAAATGGGACAACTGTAATAGCATAATCAATAAAATATATTTAAAAAATAAAATAAAAATAATACTTCTTTCAAACTACTCTATGACCTGCTTTGACTTCAGCTTTTGACTGTTAACTTTTTTGTTGTTGTTGTTTATCACAACTCACAGATCCCAAATGCCAAATTCAGGCTGGGGTTTCTCAACTAGTCTGTTATTCTTTTACTGGCTCGGTAAAACCAAAGGTAATTTTCTACAGATGGAAGATTAAAGTAAGGTTATGGAATATAGCTAAACATAAACCTACAGACTTCTAAATAACAACTTTCTTTCTAGATTAAAATGTTGAAAAACATGTTTACCTTTAAAAAAAGTCATTGAACAGGAGACACAAGTTATATCTATTGGTACTAACATTATTTTCAGTGGATAGGAAAATAAATTATGTGGAGAACTTACAAACTTAAGATAGAAATTCTTTGGAATTTACAAACTAGATTAACTGATTCACAAACTACCAACTCAATTTTAAGTCCATGTTCACTATAATTGATAATTCCAGTCAGGAGTACAAAAGTGGGTGCAATGCTCTCTAAAGCGGGACTGTGAAAACATGAAAGAAGAAACAACTATAGCTTCTACAGTCTACCATACAACACTGTGGAACTTGCTTCTGTTCTCCTTTTGCATCATCTGCCAGAAATTCTGTAGTCAGATATTTGCTAACTGTACAAATACTTATGACATGTTTTTGTGCACTAACCTTATTCATGGTGAATTCTTATTTCCTCATCCTTTATTCTTGTAAACTAATTTTAAATTGAGTTTAACTTATATTGCTTGTAATTGTTTTTAAATCTAGTTTGGAGCTAGATGTGGGACACATAAAGTTAAAATTTACTTACAAAGACAAATTTTCTATAATATACATTTCAAAAATGTTTAAACAATGGCCTACAAATAATACTTTGATTAAGATGAGGATTGCATTGTGTGTACATTAACATTTCTCAATTTTTCTATAAAGTAAGAATAGAAGATTCTAGATATTAAAGTTCCAGAATGCCATCAGGATTTAATTCCAGACATGGCCAAAGGTCCAATATAGTTTTTCAACCTATTTCTGCTAGACAAAGACTATTATAGCCAAAGGGAAAATCAACTAAAGCAATGGAGCCAGGGGGAGGGGAATGCTTCACTGACTATTTCAGAACCTGAGGCAATTTATATTTGGTATTGATAGTTTCTAATAACATCCTTTCTCTCGGATCTTTAGTATCTTCCCAGTCAGTTCAGTAACATTTACTGAGTACCCTCAGATTATGCTGAATATATGAGTGGGTCTTCATGTTTGCCTAAAAATATCTATTCTGTCATAGCTTGTTTAAAATACAAGCTCAGGGCTCAGGTATTTCAACTCAAAGTGGTTGTCCCCAGAAATGTTAGATGGTTAAAAAGTGCTGAATGTTATAAAACCCTTCTCTTCTGGGAAGTTGGTGGAGGGCCTATCTTTCCACAATATCCTCCCTGAACATACTTTCTATGGGAGAGTGTCACAGTTCTTCACAGTACCTCCTATCATGATATGAGGTCTATTTCTTTACCTTCTTGAATTTGGACTGCTCTTGCAACTAGGATTGAGGAAGAGAACACAATAGAAACCAAGTTATGTAGGTATAAATGTGACTTTCAGAAAGCTTTTCACATTTCTGCTGATCTCCTTGACTCCCTGTAACAACCACGTGAACAAATCTCATTCTGGTAGAAGGTAAGAGACATACAGAGTGGAGAGATGCCATGCCAGCTGAGACTTAGTCAACAGGCAGCCTCTCGGTGACTGCCATCTGTCTGTATACCATGAATGAACCCAGGCAAAATGAACCTCACCAATCCTCGGTCTGTAGGAATATTTAGCTAATCCAGAGACACATAAACAAGAATATATGAGTGTTGTTTCAAGTCATTAAGCTCATTAAGCTTGGCAGGTGTACATAATCGAGCACGTTTCTTTCAGATCCTCTGAAAGTGGTCTGTATTCAGCTCAGCTCTTCCTTCCTCTTCATATTGATCATTGTGAGTTTAAGCTGTCATAAACTTGAAGGTAGTTTATATGAATGGGAAGCCTCTAGGCCTAAGTGAGATGACATCAAGCACAAGCACTTGATATCGCTATTCCGTTGTGGCTGAAAACTCCAGGAAGTAGCTTTTCTGCTTTCTCATAGCACATTAGCTAAAATAGCCTTAGGACTGACAGACAATACACAAAGATGCAGAAAAAGCCACTCCCTGCTTTATTTTTCTTATTTGTTCTATTATTTAATAAAATTTGCCTTCAAGAAAATTGGTTCTGTGTGTTAGATAAATTCCTTGTTTTGGTTTTTAGACTCATATTCTTACATTTTCTTCCAGGAGTAAAACTCACTGGCTTCAAGTAGCCTAAGTATCTATCCATCCCTTGCTCTATGTATACAGCCAACAGTACTGAGGACATGGTCAGTGAATTCCTTTATTTCATATTAAGCTTTTATTTTTTGCTGGCTTAGAATAATAAGAAAGAGAATTCTGTGGTAAGTCTAAAACTTTTAATACCTATATCCCTAATCTTTCTTCACTGCTGAAATATGCTGGAGAATATCAGAGAGAACACATATCATGAGTATAAGAAATGAAATTTCAAATCTATCATTAAAGTAAACATGCCACATAGAATGTTTTAGTTTTTGACTAAATATTTACCTAGTTTTCCCATTTCATTTGGGAGGCCATTAGGAAATTATACACACACACACACACACACACACACACACCTTCCTGAGTCACAGAAGTAAGAAAATCAGCTGGTTTCTAGCAGACTAATATAACCTACTTGGAGATTCATTTTACCCCTTTCGTTGTCTCATGACCTTTCTTGAAATCTAATGTCTAATAATCTTGAAAATTCATTCATACTAATTTTATTAATATGCCATATTTTTGTCACTTCCTTTTCAAAGAGATACCTATTTGTAGCTGTTAGAAGTCTTCAATCCCTAAATCTGAAGGAGGGGCTAATTAATGATAAGAATTCCCAGCACTACGTGTTTGTTTAGGGACCCAGCAACACTCTTTGTATCATGTTCGTTATGGGCCATCTCTATTTTTAGACAAGAGCCCTTCTGGAGAAAGAACTCCTTTACTCTCCTGTTATATTCCAACCAGATCCATGTCTCAGTCCTAAATGTAAGGTCCTTGACATTTGTTATATACACTATTTATTTATTTATTTATTTACTGTTGCTGCTGCTGCTTAATGAGTCAGGAAGGGGAGAGGGAGTGTGTGTGTGCATGTGCATGCATGCTCCTGTGCTTGCATAGCAAGTTATCGTTTCATTTCACTGGGTTCCTCATCATAACAAATCATAGATATTTGTGGTTTGACACCCTAAAATCTCTGAGGGAGGAGTAATGCTGTTTGCAGCTTGAACCATTGAGAATCACCAAAGCACCATTTTGTAAAATGATTACATCTGTTCAGTACATGATTGCAACATAAGCACCTGCAATCTTTTTGGTTGCTATGGCAATTTGGGTAGGGGGACTAGTTGGCAAGTGGAAATAGCTTTTACCCAAATAGCAGTTTTGGATTTCCTGGATGCATAACTCCACAAATGACACTATAGCCAACTAAACACACGTGGGGTCAAAGAGTAAAGGACGAGTAGTATCTTAGGCCAGTAATACTAAGCCTAAGGAAAGAGCAGGGAATACAGAATGGCCTTGAATATACACGAAGAAATGTTAACCTTGGTCCTGGCAACTTTAAAAAATTAATAAAACATGCCAAAATGCTGAACTCTTGGTAACCTACCAAAAGGTAGGCTATATTCTGGGAAAATGACTCTCAGCATGATATTATACATGCACAATTAATTTAAACCTAAAATTTTGAAATTCTGGTGGTGCCAAGGCCAATTGCAGCTGATGTAATTTTCTCAGATTAAGTTTCAATGAATATAACATTTTAAAGAAATTTATATAGTGATATTAAAGGATAATCCCTACTGCAAAGCTAGATCACAGCTACGTTTGCAATAATAGGAATAAAAAGGAATACTGATTAATATGAATGAGTCAAGTACCCTCTGTGTTAAAACACTAGATATAGGAGGGTAATTTTTACCATTAGGTTCTAAAATAGCTTACATGAATTTTCTCATTTATCCATGTAAACTAGGTTGCATGCTGTGTAAGGAAAAAGTAAGGATTCAGCAAGGAAAAAGTGTACATTAAATTTATAGTGACAATTTTCAAGTTTAAACTAAAATTGTCTCAACATTTGGCTTTGGAGCTACTGTACAGTGATTTCAAACATGAAAAAATCAGGGAGGACCCTGAAAGCAATCTCCAATAACAACATTCATTTGGTGTATACATGACATTGGGCCTGGCAACTCAAAGAATTCAAATGCCAGTGTTTCTTATTGGTCTTTCTCCAATTATGTGGTGGAATCACTGTAGCAGGATCACCTGAGCTACTCATCAAAAACGCAGACTCTACTAGACCTTATCTAACATGCTCAGGGCCAAAATCCCTTGTGGATGGAGGTTGAGAAAACGCATCTATCTATCTATCTATCTATCTATCTATCTATCTATCTATCCATCTATCCATCTATTCTTTTATTCATTTAATTATTTTTTTTAGAGAGAGGGGTGGAGAGGGAGAGAAATATTGATGTGAGAGAGAAACATTGATGGCTGCTTTTCATATGTACCCTGACGGGGGATCAAACCCATAACCCTGGTGTATGCCCCAACTGGGAATTGAACCAGCGACCTTTTGGTTTGCAGGAAGATGCCCAACCAATTGAACCACACCAGCCAGGGTGAGAAAATGCATTTTTAGTAAGCTCTCAGGGTGATTCTGAAGTACAGTCAAGTCTGAATACCACTCCTTTGTGGAACATTAGTGGGGACATACTCTGCAGCATACAATTTTATAAAACACAAATAGTTTCTTAGGATTAATAGATGCAATAATGATGGGACTAGTTGAGAAACAGGGATTATGTCTATTACTCAGGTGCAAGCTGCTTCTGCTGTAAGAGTAGTCAAACAACACGATGTTTCCATCTTAGTCATTCTCCTTCCTCAGTTCTAACTCAGCTCCATCTTCTGTTGGGCTAGCCCTTCTTGTCATCCCTGGCCTGGTAACCAAACTTCTCTAAGTAATTGGCACCATCAGCAAGCCTTAAGAATTTCTAATTTGTTAAAGTCATCACTGCCATGTTTCTCTGCCTTGTATGTATTCAAGCCTTATAGTACGTTCAAATGTTTTTCAGAATTGATGTCAATGCCTAATGAGCATTCAATCAAGCATGTTTGCTTAGGTACCTCTCTGAACAGATACAGTGGGGATGGTGGTGACTGGGGCTATCTCCTGGAAACAGATGATTGATTTATACTTTTAAAATCTTGTATACATGTGCATATTGCCCATTCTATATACAAATCAAATTAATTTTAAAGTATAATAAAGATTAGCTCTATAATTGTCCTATATGATATTAATTTAAATACTTAATTTAGTGACTTAATCCTTTGAATTTTCTTTCTTTCTAATCCTGGTAAGTATACAAAATTGAAGTTCTCTAAATGTTGAATGAATGTTTTGAAACAGACAAAAGTAGTGTTAAGTTGCTGATTTGTACTCTAAAAAATGTATAACTTCGCAACTAATATGTTTCTTTCAGAGTGTTGCATTGTCTTTATTAGATGATATTATTAGATTAGATTTCTTTCAGAACCAATAAAATGATTCACCTCAGACATACTTCAAGGAGATAAAAATCTCTGAAGGGAGAATTTCTAAAGGTATTTTAAAATCTAAGTCTTAATTAACAAATACTCTAAGTGGCTGCAGTACCTGGGGCAAGGCTTGAGCTACAAACTATTCCATATTAGCTCTGATGCTTCAGAAAATTCATATTTTGCTCCTGCACAAAAAATGGTTACCTCCAAGGAACAAATTTTAAAAAAATGAATGTTGTCAAAGCTCCTTCTGTGTCAGTTCAGTTCAGACAGAATTTTTTTCCTTTAAAGTACATTTTTAAAAAATGTTACATAATAGTTGATTTTTGGCTTAGTCATTGTAAATAATACATTAATATGAGAATGAAATGAAAAAAACAAGATTCAACTTCTGACAAGTAACAAGCCATCTATTATCAAATCAAAGATGCCACAGATGCACAGACTTAAAATGTTTAAAATACTGAAGAGGATCTGCATGGGTAATTAAGTCCTAAAATAGAGTTCCGATTATTTCTGTCCCTGCTGATCTTTCCTCTCTGAAATTTTACAGTAAAGTTGTATCTCAATGATGTAATATAACACGTAATCATTCTTCATTCCTTAAATATTATTTTATATAAATATAAACACAAAAATTTAAATATCAATATATATTTAAAATAGAAATTTTAGGTATATATCTCTAATACTTATTTATACACACATACTGTATATGACTTCTGTCCAGAATGTATCCAGCCATGTACTATGAAAAACAGAGACCTTTATTTATGAAGATACAAGAAACATTGTGCATAGGACAATGATGCTTCAGTCTCCTTGAAGGTAGGCACCTTGGAACCTCACAGTTCTCCCAATAGCCACCAGCTGCCCCATCATATTTTTCTGAATCTTATCAATGGTCCAAAATCTCTTCCCTTTCAAAGATGATTTTAGTTTTGAGAAAAGCCAGCAAAGACAGCAAATCTGGGCTGCAGGGGGGCCTCAGCTACTTGGGTGATTTGATGTTTCATCAAAAAACTCTGCACGAGACATGATGCATGAGTGGGCGTATTGTTGTGATGAAGCTGCCAATCATGCACTGCCCGTAGCTGCAGCCTTTTGAATCATCCAAATAGTTTCCACAGAGAAAGATTCAAGCTTATCACAAAATTTCATGCAGATTTGTTCCTCCATTCAGTCATTTTGAATGTGACAGCTACACAGTACATATGCTCACTCACTCAATGACATCTACCACACCCACTAATTACAGTGAAGTTGTCATTGTTCACGCATGCGCATTCCAGTCCACCATCCTTGGCTGCCAGGTTACATTGATGTCACGCAAACTATTCTCATTATATTAACAATGGTGGGACTTTTTCTGGATAGACCATGATATATATATATACATGGTCTATATTTATGTGTATACACAAATATGTGTATATATGTGTGTCTATATGTGTCTATATGTGTGTCTATATAGACCATATATATGGTCTGTATGTGTATATTTTACACATACATATAAAAAACTCCTTTATGTATTGGTATCATTTCTATTATTAAACATAAAGTCTCTAAGGGCAGGAATCATTCCTCATACTTCTTTGCTGTTCTCCACAATTTGAGCACACTGTATGGCAAAAGGGAATAAGAAAAACACAATATCAAACAGAGAGCACCATTATATATTACAACGATTGATTGCCTTTCCAAGCCCACATTACTGGTATTTCTAAGCCAGTGGATTACACACCCAACAATCTCTGCCTGCTCATTTTCCTCAGCCATGGCATTTACTCTCACATCCTTTCACCAGATCTTTTAATAGTTGTTTGCCTTTAGATGTCTGGTTGCCTTGGTCTTGCTTTCAAACATTTGTCATTCTTGAGCCAGATAAAATTTTTATTTATTTATTTATTTATTTATTATTTTATTTCAAAAGATTTTATTTATTTTTAGAGAGAGGGGAAGGGAGGGGGAGAGAGAGAGAGAAACATTAATGTGTGGTTGCCTGTCATGTGCCCCCCAGTGGAGACCTGGCCCACAACCCAGGCATGTGCCCTGACTGGGAATCAAACCAGTGACACTTGGGTTCACAGGCTACGCTCAATCCACTGAGCTACAACAGCCAGGGTTTTAGTCTGATAAAATTTTTAGACAGAAGAATATATTTTTAAAAGTTTTAAAATTAAGTATTTATACTCAATATTCTTTTTCAAGCAATGAAAATATGATTGCATCCTTTTATGTTTATTCAAATAATGAATTAGGGACAATGTGAAGATTTAATGTGAAGACATAAAAATTTGCTGACACTTCAGTCACTTAAAATCCAAATTTATCATTCAGGCTGACCAATTCTAATTGTGTTTCAAGGATAGAGTTCATTATTTTATGAAGAGAAAAAAAAAACATCCAGAGTCTTTCTTAAATAAGCAGATTACTGTCAAATGTTAAGAATGGAGAAGCTGAGGCATGCAGAATTGAGCTTTGGTGCACAAAATCACTTAGTAAGTTAAGGACTGTTCTCAAAATGATGGAGAGTAAGTAGCCAGGAAATCATGAGAACACTACCCTGAGGCCTGCCTTAGCCTCACAGGGAGGCCGGGAGGCCTCAGGAATCTACATCTTAAACAGTAGCTCCAAGTAATTCTGTTTTAGGTTCTAAAAACACACTCTGAAAAATGCTACTTTATGCAGGGTACTCTCTGTAGAACGGATATAAACATCATTGAAATAAATCATAGGAATTCAAAATCTCCCTTGTTTTCATCATGTAACCAAGGTTTTGATGATGAAATGGCAAGACTGCATTCCCCTAATTATCTAATGTCTTTTTTTTCCCCACATGAAACTATTTTGTGCACTGGGTAATAAAATATAAGTTTTACACTGGACTATGTTTGTACACCAAGTCACATAGTGTTATTTCATGGCCACTTCTTATCTTCAGAGAGAAACAAAATGCAGAGCAAATGAAAATAAAGATGGCTAAAACGGACTGAACATTCACACACATTCTAAGGATCTTACACGTATTAACTCTCAGCAACCCTCCAAAGAAGTGGGCCAGACATAACGTATCTCACCCTCACAGGGAGTGAGGGTGCGAGGCTTAGAATACAGATTGTTGGCACACACAGTTCAGACCAATCAATGAGCTTCTATATGACCAGCAAGCTATTTGTATGTTCCTTTCTTTGTTTCTTCTTCTTTTTCCGTGTAATGTGGGATAACTATGACATTTAGAACAGCACCACGGGGAAGAAGGACCATATCTGAGGTCAGGTTTCCTAAAAGCTGAGCCTGAAATGGGGATTTGTATTAGTTTCCTGTTGTTACTGAAACAAATGACCACAAATTAGTGGTTTAAGATGACACAAATCTGTTATTTCACAGTTCCAAGTTCAGAAGTCTGACATAGCCTCCCTTAAATCAAGATGTTCAAATGGGTGGTGTCCCTTCCTTGACAATCTTGGAGAGAGTGTTTCCTTTCCTTTCCCAGCTTCTAGAAGCTGCCTGCATTCCTTGCCCACTTTCGCCATCTCTAAAGCCAGTGACTTGCATCTTTGTAAACATTATTCTCTAGTAGCTACCTTTCCCCTGCTCCTGTCTTCCCCTTTTAGGGGCCACTGTGATTACACTGGGTCTGCCCAGATAATCCAGGATACCTCCCTATTTAAGGCCAGCTGATAAGCAATCTCAATTCCATCTGCAAATTTTCTGCTTTACCATGTAACCTAATGTATTCACACATTCTGAGGGTGAGTGTGCGGACATCTTGGGGTCCATTGTCCTGCCTGTCATGCGGCTTATTTTCAGATTTAACAGAGGAGTGCTGTTGGTGGAACGAGAGGGAGTGAATGAGGGTGGACTGGAGAACAGAGCTGCTTGGTGATCTCAGCTGGAGAAGCTTCAGCCTGAGCCCAAGTGGAAGCTCTGGAATGCAAAGTTCATCCCAAAGTTAGTCCCAACTTGAGGCAAGAGGCCTGCTGGGGGTCAGGGGTGGTCATAGCCCATAAATCCATGTGGCCCCCATTCCTCTCAAATACCAGCAGAAGGGACATTTGAATCATCATGAGGTAACAGTCACAGCAACTGGGGATTGGGTGCCACTTCTGCTAAAAGAAATCTGTGGGCAGAGGAACAACAATATGTACTGTAGACCCCAGTATGGGGTTGAACTGTGTTAAAGACACTAGTCACATTGGATTAAGGCCTATTTTGATGGCCTCCAATTAACTTAGGTTGAACTGTGCCCCCCCAACCCCCAAAATACAATACAATACAATACAATACAATACAATACAATACAATACAATACAATACAAGATATATTGAAGTCCTTACCCTCAGTACCTCAGAATGTGATTTTTTTCCAATCCAATGTGACTGGTATCCTTACAGGAAAGGGAAATGTAGACACAGAGGCATGCACAAAGGGAAGATGATGTGAAGACACACAGGAAGGATGGCATGTGAAGATGAAGGATTGGAGTGATGCATCTGCAAACCAAGCAACATCTGAAGCTACTAGAAGCTCCCAAAGAGGCATGGGACCATTCCTTTTATGGTACCTTCAAAGGGAACATGGTGTCACGGATACTTTTGTTTCAGAATTCTAGCCTCCAGAGCTATGAGACAATGAATTTCTGCTGTTTTAAGCTGCTTAGTTTGTGGTACTCTGTTAAGACAGCCCTCAGAAGCTAAAACAGACTCTGGATCACAAAGCCTAGAGAAAACAAAGTAATCAAGGAGTCACCCTCCCCTGAATTTCTCCCAAGGGGTCATCTTCCAACTTGTCCAGTGGGAATATTTAGAATTTCCTTTAGCTAAGAAGTCTTTAATCTAAACTCTTCCCCTGAATTTGAGAGAATAAGAGTAGGGTCTTCCCTGACCCTGTGCCTTTAGGCAAATTTTGTAAATTATACTTCTTTCATTCTTCCTTGTATTTCTTCCTTGTAAGTGCTCTGATAATAGACCCTTAGCCCTTTAGTTAATTAGTTACATCATTTTCTTGCAAATAAAACAAAATGCTCTTTGAAGACTGGTCTTATCATATCTATGATGATAGCACACAGCCTGACATAGAAACTTTAAAGGAATTATTGAATAGGGTTTTTGTCCCTTTAGAAACATGAAAAAGACATGAACAGTACTTTCTTGTATTCAAAGATAAGAAACCTATCATCTGAAAATGTGACAATTTTACTTCTTCATTCCCAATTTGAATGCCTTTTATTTCTTTCTCTTTCCTGATTGCTCTGGCTGGGACTTCCTGTACTGGGTCAAATACCAGCACCTTGTCTTATTTCTGATCTTAAAGAAAAAGTTTTCAGTGTTTCACCATTGAGTATTATGTTAACTGAAGGTTTGTTATATATGACCTTTGTTATGTTGAGTTACTTTATATAAAAAGAAACAATTAGAAACAATAAATAAATACAATAAAGCTTCAGGATACAAAAGCAATGTGCAACAATCCATTGCATTCTTAAACACTAACAATGAAATTTCAGAAAAAGAAATGAGGAAAAAAATGCCTTTTGCAATGGCAACAAAAAGAATACCTAGGAATGAACTTAACAAATGATGTAAAGAACTTATACATTGAAAACTATAAGAAAGATTAAAAGAAACTAAAGAAGATACAAAGAAATATAAAATATTTGGTGTTCATGAACTGGAAGAGTCAACACAATTAATACAGGCATATCACCCAGAACAATATACAGATTTAATGCAATCCTCACCAAAATCCTAATGATCTTTTCTAAAGGAATAGACCAAAATTATTATAATTGTATGAAACCACAAAAGATGCTGAATAGCCAAAGCAATCCTGAGAAAAAAAGAACAGCATGGTATTGGCAGGAAAACAGACATAGACCAATGAAACAGAACTGAGAATCCAGAAATAAACCCACATGTATTGGGGCAAATATTTTTTGACAAAGGAACCAAAAATATATGATGATAAAAAAAGTCTCTTCAATAAATGGTGCTTGGAAAACTGAAAAACCACATACAAAAGAATGACACTAGATTGCTCTTTGTCACCATACACAAAAATTAACTCAAATGTATATAAGGCCTTAAACAATAAATCACATAGAAGAAAACACAGGTACTAAACTTCTGACCTTCAGGCAAGGGAAGCAAAAGCAAAAATAAATGAACGGGACTATATGAAACTAAAAAAAACTTCTGTACAGGAAAAGAAACTACCAACAAAACAAAAAGGCAACCAACTGAATGGGAGAAGATATTTGCAAACAATAGTCTGACAAGGAGTTAATATCAAAAATATGTAAAGAACTCATACAACTCAATAACAAATAAAAAACCCAATTAAAAAATGGGCAGGTGACCTAAACTGACACTTCTCTCAAGAAGACAAATGGTCAGAGATATAGGAAAAGATGCTCAACTTCACTAGCTATTAGTAAATGCAAATCAAAACTACAAGATACCACTTCATACCTGTTTGAATGGCTATCATCAGTAAGACAAGTAACCATAAGCATGTACTGGAGGGCTTTGAAGAAAAAGGAACCCTCATTCACTGCTGGTGGGAATGTAAACTGGTACAGCTATTACGGAAAACAGTATAGAAGTTTCTCAAAAAAATGAAAATAGAGTTACCACATGACTCAGCAACCCTTCTTTTGGGTATATACCCCAAAATTTGAAAACATTTATTCATAAATACATGGTCTGTCCATAAAGTATACAGGCATGTAATATGAAAAACATAGACATTTATCGCAGAAGATACAAGATACAAGAAATGTTGTTGTACATAGGACAATGATGCCTCAGTCCTCTTCAAAGCAGACATCTTAGGACCTCACACTGTTCTCTCAGAATCTTTTCCACTGTTCAAAACCCTCTGCAAAATCCTTTGTTGGAATTGCCAACAGCTGCCTGTCATATTTTCCTAAATTTCATTGATAGTCTGAAATCTCTTCTCTTTGAAAGGTGATTTTAGTTTTGGGAAAAGGCAGAAGTCACAGGGAACCAAATCTGAGCTTTAGGGGGGCTGAATCACCTGGGTGACTTGATGTTTCACCAAAAACCTCTGCATGAGATGTGGTGCATGACCAGGCATGTTGTTGTAATGAAGCTGCCAATCTCCAGTTGCCTACAGCTATAGCCATTTTCATCATACTCCATCCCTCAGCCAATGGAGGACATTGGGGTAGCACTCCTTATTAATAGTTTGGCCTGAAGGGGCGTATTTGTAAATGGACAACACCTTCTCAATCAAAAAACACAGTTAATGCAGATCATGGTCTTGATCTTTCTGTGACTTTGCTGTACCTCCCTCAGATATGGGAAAACCAGGTGACTTCCATTGGGATGACTAGGCCTTCATTTCTGTGTCATAGCTGTAGACCCACAATTCATCTCCAGTTATGACCTCCTTGAGGAAATTTGTTCATTAATAGCAATTTGAATCATCATTAGCAACTGCAGCACAATGTTCCTTCTGCTCTGGTAGTAGAAGCCACGGAACAAATTTTGCCATGACACGTTTTATGCCAAAATCCCGCATCAAAATATCAGACACAGAAGTTTTGGAATCCCTAGATCAGCTTCTAGTTAACACACTGTCACCGATCTTTGTTGAGTGCAGCCCATACACATTCAACCTTCTCAGGTATTCTGTTTGTTGCAGGCCTTCCAGAACATGGATTGCTTTCAACAGGTACTCAGCCATTTTTGAAGCATTTGTGCCACTGTTTTGTATGCGCTGCACTGATTGCATCATCCCTGAAAGCCTTCTGAATCATTTAAATAGCCTTCTGAATCATTTAAATAGTGTCCTCTGAGGAATGTTCAAGCTCAATGCAAAATCTGATGCAGGTTTGTTGCTCTGCTTGCTCAGGCATTTTGAATGCAAGGGCCACACAGTACACAAGCTCACTCAACAGTGTCTACCACCCCTGCTGACTAGTACAGTGAAGTTGTCATTGTTCATGCACATTCACTCCAGTCCCCTCTGCTTAGCTGCCAGGTTACATAAATTTGCACAAACTATTCTCATAATATTAACAATGGCTGGACCTTTTCCCAAACAGACCTTGTGTATATGTACCCCTCTGTTTCTTGCAGCATTATTCATGGTGGCCAAGACATGGAAACAACAAATGTGTCCTTTGATAGATGGTTGGATAAAGAAGATGTGGTATGAATATACATATGAGTATATGAATATACATAAGAATATACAATGAATACTACTCAGCCATAATAAAAAATTAAGTGTTGCCATTTGTGTCAATATAAATGGACATTGACAATATCCTGCTAAGTTAAATAAGTCAGAGAGAAAAATTCAACAATCTTATGATTTCACTCAAATGTGGGATATGAAACTGAAAACAAATGAACAAACACTATTAGACTCAGACAACACTATGGTGGTTATCAGAGGAAAGGGAGCTGGGTGGGGGTGGTAGTAAAGGGTAAAAGGAATCAAATATATAGTGTTAGAAGGCAGCTTGACTTTGGATGGCAGACACACAATGCAATATACAGATAAGGTGTTGTAGAACTGTATACTTAAAACCCATATAATTTTGTTAACTAGTGTCACCCCAATAAATTTAACTTAAAAAGGAAAGAAAAAAAATCTACAGAGAAAAGAGGGCCCTGTGGTACTGTAATATGCTGGGAGATAATGAATTAGGTCAGCAACAGAGTGATACGGGTTCTGGAGACCCTGGCCTTTGCTCCTGTGAACAATCTCTTGGCATTATTCCTGACAAATTATTCCTGACAGTCGTATAAAATAGAAGCATAATTAGAGTAACTTTTGCCTGAATAACTTAGAAATGCCATAATACTTTCACATAGCTTGAAGAAGAATATTCAGCCAAATAAATTACTTGGCATTCAATTGAGAAAAGAAATTTCTCCAAAGATCCTAATGTTGCTGGTGGAAGTCAGGTTCTTTCATGATATCACAAGGAAAGCATTCCAGGGACCTGTATTTGATGTGCAGTCTTGTGGTAAGGTTTATTTTGGTGGAAGGATGCCCCTGTGTCCATTTCTCTCCATCCTGCCATAGAAAATCAGGACAAATATAAAGGTTAGTGTCCAGAGTTTTTGTTTCATGTTAAAGATTAGTCCTTCGGAACCCATACAGCCTGCATGGGCCCTGGTAGCTGCTAGATCTGCCTGGTCATGTGTTCCCAGGAGAGAGAGAATGCATGAAGGAATGGGGTGAGTGTGGGTTACCAAACATGTCGTGCACAAGAGAGAGAGTTTCTATGTTCCCCTGGGGTTATGTCCAGAGGCTTTTTCAAAATAACTAATCAACTTCCTAAGCTTTTCTGGCTTGTGATTTGTCTGCACCTCCAGGGTAGACTGACAGGCCTCTATGGATAAGCACCTCCGCTTGTGCCCCCCAACAATCCAGTAGCAGAGGGCGGACAGTGTTCCTGGGAAGATTTCCTGTGCTCCAAGGGTTAAGTCTCCTTGGCAGAAGTCCTCTGTAGTGTGTGGAAGAGGCTGTAAATGCTATAGCTAAGCAAGCATGCTTATGCTTTATTAAACTCAATGTCGAATTCCCTTTGCTCTCTTTCTTATTAATAACTAGTCAACTACCTACAGTAACATTATGAGATTGAATTGTACCACTCTTGACCCAGTCACTGTGAAATAAACACAGCCTATGTTTTATGCTGACTTAGTACTACTTTGAAATTATAACTGAATTACTTAAATGCCTTCTATCACTGTGCCAAAAGTAGAACCATGGGACTCCTAAAATAACTTTTAAAAACAGGTGTGCCATAATTTGTATCCCAATTTAGACTGCATATAAAATGCACAGTTGCCAAGGTCAGCTTTTTTCCACTGACCTTTAAGTAAATTTCATATACATAAGAAAACTGTGCAAGAATCTTAGTGTGGGAAAATTTTAAAGAAATACATATATATATCAAGTTCTATAACAACTGATGTGCTTTCAGGATTGTGACATAAATTTCATCTAAGACTTCTACACCCATTCTTAAAGAACATTTACATAGTAGGAAAAAATACAAGGTTTACAGTAAAAAAAATATCATTATTGAAATATTGCATTCAGAAACAGATTTTACTGCCTCTGTCCAAAAAGGGTGCAAAGAAGCATAGCATTTATTGATTTATTCATTCACTCTTTTTTGTATTCATCCAAATACAAAGGAAGGGGCCTTTCCTTTCCACCTCCATGCTGAGACCTTCTCCTCCTCTTCATCCCATACCCCTCTTCTTGATGGGACTCCACCACTGCCTCATGCCCCTCTGCACAATGTGTCTCAAACAAACATTTCTTGAAATGTCAAAGTGCACCACCATCAACCTCTAAAAGATGGGGCCCTGAGGATTCCTGGCATAAAGCTTCTAAGCTCTACAGTTAATTATTTGAGGCATCTATGCATTTTTATATGGTGTATGCATGTATGTGTGTGTATGCATGTATGTATGAAAATACATTAATGTTTTTGCATTAAATTCTAAAAAAGTTATCAACCAAAATTATAGCCTATTAAATATCTTCAAGTACATGCATTTGATGATCTTCAGGATTTCTTCTCACTACATTTTTAAATAAAAAGTGTGAATTGGGAATTTTAGTTAACATTAGAGGAAGGGGTCTGTAGTTATTAAAGGCCCCTTCTTCTAATAACTTCTTCCTCTAATACCATTTAGATTGAACAAAGGTAAAAAGCTTAATAAATGTAGGAAGTCTGACTTATAAAGACCACTTTGGAGCAAAAATATGTCATAGCTAAATCTGTGGTTACCTTTCTAAGTAATTTTGGTTCAGTTGCTATGTATAATTATGAAAGTGAGTAGTGGTTTTCATTTTTGAAACATTTAAAATGAACAATTTTTAAAAATTTTAACAAATGGTTCCCTTATTTGTTTCTTATAGTTTTGGGGTGTTGAGGATTTTCTCAAAGCAAATCTCCTCTAGGTGATGAAATTTAAAATGATTCAAAAGAAATAAAACATCTTTGGAGGACAATTTGGCAACATCATCAAAATTATAATTGTGTAATGCTTTGATACAGGAATTGGTGGCTCAGGAAATTCTGAAAATTTATGCTACAAAATAGCACATGTGAGAAATGACATAAGTGCAAGCTTATTCACTTTCACACATTGTTAAAGAATTTTAATGATGAGATTTAGTATAAATGTCCAACTTTAGTGGAGTTACTAAATTATGATTAATGAAATGGAATATAACACAACTTTTAAAAAGAGAAAATTCTCTATATACTGATATGAGAACATTGAAAAATATACTGTTAAATGAAACAAAGGTACAGAACAACGTGTTTAGAAAACTAACTTTTGTGGGAAAAGGATGAGGTTAAGACAGTATATTTAAATTTATTATATATGTATAGACTATCAAAAATAATCATTGTTGCCCTGGCTGGTGTAGCTCAGTGGATTGAGCATGGTCCTGTGAACCAAAGGGTCACTGGTTCGATTCCCAGTCAGGGAGCAGGCCTGGGTTGCAGTACAAGTTGTAGGGGGTGTGCAAGAGGCAACCACACATTGACGTTTCTCTCCCTTTCCTTCTCTTTCCCTTCCCCTCTCTCTAAAAATAAATAAATAAAATCTTTTAAAAAATAATTATTGTTAACTGCATGTCAGGAAGGACAACTTGAAACAAGTTGGAGGATGTAGGGACTTTTCACTGTTTATGTTTTTATAGTTTGTGATTTCTTAACCAGGAATTACTTATCCAAATATTTTAGAAATCTGAAGCAACAAAAATAGTTTTAAAAATAAACAAAATACAATTATTCCAGTATAATAGGACATACTAGAGCACAGGTGGCAAACACAAGGCCCATGGGCCTAATCCATCCCTCCATCTTGTTTTATCTGGCCTGGCACCTTGTTTCTACCTGGTGGCAGCACCGAGCTCTCACTTAACACTTAGGGCTTAGTCAGATATATGCCTGTGGCAGATCCTTCTGTGTGGCGTGGGCCCAGCCCCTACTTGGATGCACAGGACCCACGCCCACAGATAGGTTCCCTTTTGGGTAATCAGATTTGCAATATACTTAGGCTGTTTCGAAGCTTGCTCTTTGCTGAAACCCCCTCACCCTGCAAGTACCTTGCAGAGGCCCAGTGTAACTGGCTGCCTATTCATTTGTTAATATCCTTCCTCTGCAGTGTAATGAGGGGCATTGCTCCTTGGTTGTAATGGGGAAAGTGAGGAAGAACCATCTTGTAATGTGAGGAGATACGATTAGAATAAAGGCCTGTGATGGCGGAGGCCATGGCTTTTGCTCCTCTTGAGAGAAATGCCATGCTGTCGTCCTTATTCCTCCACCAAACTCGGTAGTCTGTGTATATGTTTTAATTCATCCATAATGACACGGACACTGCTGGCTGGTGTCCACATCATATACCGTCCCAAAATTACATTTGGCCCTTTGAAGGTAACTGTGAGGCTGATGTGGCTCATGGTGAAAATGAGTTTGATACCCTTGTACTAGAGTGATTGGAAACCCTCCTTCACTGCCTGGCACCCAATCACTTATGCTATAAAAGTTTAAAAAGAATTGAAAAGTGGTCTTCTTACAGATACCTATTTTCTGGTGTGGTTGGAAAAAAAATCCCATGAGATTTTCTGGAGAAATGTCATCATCTGCCATCATCTAGAAGGTTTTTCCCCAAACTTGATATTCTTTTAGGTGTTTCTCTAGTGATTTCTTCATTTTTCTCAATCTAACACATCTATAATCTGCTAAAAATAAACATGCTTACCTTCACCCTTTCTTCAAATTACTTTTAAAGCCTTGACGGATGACTTTATGAACATCTTTGAAGCTCCTTCTGAAGGAATGTCCATGTATCATATCATTGTCCCACTCCAATGTCACCAATAGCATGCTTCCTCAATTTTTAAGATTTTAACAGCTATGTGTGAAGCAAAAATAATGAGTCCAACACTCTGATAAGTGTTACAGGGAACAAAAGATGATGAAGGCTTGCTCCTGCCACACAGTAAGATTACAATCCAGCCACCTTGCCTCTATCTTTAAACTATGCAGCTTCTTTCTTTAACACTGATTGAGATCCAACTCTGTACCAAGCACAAGCTTTCCAGTTTTATTTCTAAATTCCTTCCACCTGTATGAGTTCTCCTTCTTGATAATAACCCCAGCTGTCTTTTATAGATATAATTCTCTGTGCCTGTCATGGGGCTTAGTCCTTTACACATATAGAAAGTACAAGTTTCACTAACAATAAATTTGGAGGGCTAAAAATGTAACTATTTTTTCCATGAGTGCACTTCCATTTCAAAACTCATTCTACTGGTGGCAGAAACAGAATCTTAACTTTGAAAAGAAATAAGTTCATTCAGAATTTTTTTCCACTCTCTCTTCAAAGATATACATGTTGCTGTTGTGGCAGGGTGGCAACTGGGGACACTCACATAGTATCCAGTCTTTGGTAAGAAAAAATATTCTGACTTCACCCATTTCCCATTCAGGTTGACCTCTCCTGAACTGTTCACTGTCTCATTGGACTGTGATGAACATCTTCAGTCATCACTGACCTTACTTGGTCCTGCTTGACTCTGTGACACCTGCTGCTCCTTCCTCCCCATGATTGCAGCAGCCCTCCAGATCCAGAACTGCCGAAGTCCCCTCTGTTCCAATGATGACCACACTGAAAAACAGTCAGGTGCTTCCCATGTCTCTTGAGATTGGTTGTTCGCTTGCCTGAGTCCTCTGACTACAAATAGCATGCAACCACTTCTACTCTGCTACTCTTCTGCCATGTTGATGCCCCCTCTCATCTGAGATCACCGAATATATCTGGGGGAACTCTAGCTTCCTTTTCAGGACAAGGTGGGATCTGCCTCCTTCCTAAATATTCTCAGAATATCCTTCTCATTCACACCAATATTCCCCTTTCCAATTCCCTAGTCTTTTCTCCGATCCCATGGTACACTTTACCTTCTGTATCAGAAGAAAAAGAAAAGAAGGAAAGACAGAAAGAAAGAGAAGAAGACTCCAGTCATTCCTTCAAATTTTTTTTGGTGCTTAAATAACAAATTAGCTCCTTGGTTTCAACATTATGCTAAATATAACATCAAGAGGAAAACACATCAGCAAATTAATTTACATCAGAATTTTACCCCTGATGTACAAATATTAACTCATTTATTATTTATAGCAGCTCTTTAAATGAAGGTATGATGGATTTTACAATATCTTCTATAAACTGAGGCTTGGTTGTTTTCTCAATGTCATGAAATCAGTAAGTGAACAGAGTTGGAATTGAACCCAGACCTTTCTATTCCCAAGTTTGTAATTTTAACCATAATTTGTTCTAGAAAAACAATTTTTTCTTCTAACTTCTGAGTGTCATTCTTTTCTTGCTTACACGAAGCTGCATTCATTTAGCCTACTTTCTTAATTTGTTTCCATATTTGGCTCTAAACACCTCTTTCTTTTTTGTTTCTATATTATGTTTCATACATTTCATAGCTTTTTACTTTAGTCAGATCCAAATTAATTCTATTAGTTTTCAAATCTGTGTTAGTGTTGCTTCCTTTATATTCAGTATTTTATTTATAGATTCTATTTTGCCCAACCTTGGGGCTTTTATTTTTTAAAGCAAAGTTTTATAAGAGCACACTATTTTTTATTTTCTCCTTAAGCAGCCTATGTCACCCTTACAGACTGTTCTTTCCCAAAGGCATCGGCACAAATTTTGTTCTCTCTTGCCCTTTGTCAATAGTGTCCCTGACTCAAGTTGCTGCCCGATGTTCTGACACATGTTGAGTGAATTTACATGGATCATTTTTGTACTTTCAATTCTTAAGTGTTTCCCTTTCTTCAAGGAACTTTCAAGGAATATGTGCAGGCGAAGACATCGCATGTGGGCAGAGTCTCCCCTTCATTGCCCTTTGATCCTCTGCCCACAGGTTAGGCAAATGGATCGCCCAAAGTAGAATGGTTTCCTCTTACCTACTATGTGCCTCATCATAGCTTTGGAAAGGGAAGGATGGGGGAAATGCAGGAAGAAGAAAAGAGAAGAGGAAAAAAGGGAGGATGTTGAGAAAGAAGGTAAAGAAAGAAAGAAAGGAAAGAAAAAATGGAAAGAAAGACCAAGTGGGGGAAAGCTGCTTAGAAAGTAGGTGTCCTCAGTAGAGTGTCAGAACAAGGGGAATGGAATCAAATTTTGCTGTGGGAGCAGGAAGACTAGAGTACTAGGGAGTGTTCTGACTCACATACTTTTATACCCCCCCCCAAAGGACGTTATAACACAGAGACTCCCAACAGGCACACACAGCAGTGTCCAGGTGATTTATGAATGATTTGAGAGGTACTGGGTCAAAGAATTTCATGATCTGGGTTCAAGTGTGCTCTTCAAGAGAAAAGTACAGTTAATATCTAGGGACCTGGTAGTTAAACCCAGATATCCTGAGTTAAAAAACAAACAAACAAACAAAAAACCTTAAGTGGACACATTTCAGATGATGGCCATGGTCCTACTTAAACTAGCCAGATTGTCATGTAAGTTATGCACCACAGTTGAGTTCAAGTCAACAAATATTTATGTGCACATACTAGGTGCTAATTGTTATTTTGGGTCCTGGGGATATAACAGTGTAGAATGCATACTATTGGCCCTTATGCACCTGAATGTGGGTGGTAGAGGAAGGTTCATTTAGGGCTCTTAACTTGTATAAAAAAGATTTAGATGATGGCTCAGAAAAATAAGTTTCAGGTTATGGAGTTAACTAATGTATTTTGTGTATAGTTGTATTAATAGCTAATTTGCCAATTTCATCACAGATTTTGGTCACTCATTTCTTCTTCTTTTGTTCATTCACTAGCTGAGCAACTCCTCATACTAAACACTGTGTGAATATTGTAGAAAATTTTACCTAAAATTTCCCAACCACTAGAATCACCTTTGTAGGAAAAACATGGATTTTCTTGGATATTTTTATTTAGCAAGGCTAGAGAATACCCAGAAATATGTATTTTTAGTACCCACTGAAGGAGATTCTTATGAACAAAGAAGTTTTGGAAATCTTGCTGAAAAATTGCAGAGATAAAGTAGATATGGAGCATATATGAAAGAATTTTACTTCCTCTCAAACTTCTTTGATTAGATTTTCCTCCCACATTTGAAGAAGCAACTCAGATAGCTTTATGGCTCAGTTAAGTGGGATTATAAAATAATGTCCCTGATTGTTTTAGGTGACTCTGCAACTGACTGTGCAGGAAATTCCAAAAGAGCAGTTCCTAAAATATTTGGAGTAATGGATTTCTAATAGGACTAATTTCAAATGGAAAATTTATGTTTTTTAAAAAAGTTGGTCTTATTAGAAAAAATATCATTGCTTTAGAGTCACACAGTTTATAGTTACAAGAATATAATTTTTAAGGTGATAAGGATCCTGAAGATAATCTCCTTCCTTAAAAATTCATGGGAAAAAATGAACCCAGCCAGGCTAAATGAGTTTCCCTAATTTATAGAACTAGTGAAAAGAGGGCAACTAGAGCTTGTCATCTAATTATCAAAAAAACCCAAACACAAAAAAAACACAATTTTTATTTTATCGTACTCATCCCATTATCCCATCCAGCAGATACTGAGAGAGAAAAAAAAAAAACAAAGTGTCTTTCACAGACTTTAAGCTTCACAAGTGTGGGATTCAGCATCTTCAGTTTATCACTGCATCCCTAGTAGGTAGTGCAGCACCTGAAAGGCTGCAGTTAACCAGACAATCTCCTCTCACCCCATTAGAGGGTATAAGTATTGAATTGGCCGGAAAGGTCATTTAGTTTTTTCCAAAGATGGCTCTAGTAGTGCTTAGCTGTCTGTAATTTCATTCAAAACAGTTTTGTTAGATCATATTGTGATAGCTGCCATATTAACATGCAGTAAAAAAAATCAAAATTGGTAAATTTTTGTGTAGCCATTTTAATATTGAAGATGGAAGAAAATATGAAACATTTTCAGCCTATTATGCTTTATTATTTGAAGAAAAAACACAACTGAAACACACAAAAAGATTTATGCAGTGCATGGAGAATATGCTTTGACAGATCAAACGTGTCAAAGTGGTTTGCAAAATTTCTTGGTACTACTGACATTCTGGCCAAATCATTCTTTGCTGTGGGGCTGTCTTATACACTGGAAGATGTTTAGAAGCACTCCTGGCCTCCACCCACTAGAAGCCAGTAGCAGGAGATAGCTGACATACTCAAAATATCCAAATCAATAAAGTTACTGGTGAAAATTAAAAATGTGTCTTTTATTTTATGGAAAAAAACATATGGACATTTTGGCCAATCCAGTATAATGTAACAATGTTATAAGTAGTTATCAGTTTACCGTCTCCTCTTCCTCCTTGCAACCTTCCAGTGCAACAAGCCCAGCACCCACCTCAATCCTCCCCCTACACACCCCTCCTAGTCCTCATCCCTTCCCTTTCTTAAAGCACAAGTACACATGATTTTCTACCAGGTCCTGTGGAATCCCTCTGGGTAAATACTGCCTACATGTTCCCCATATCCGCAGTGTGGGCATCACTGGGAACTTATTGGATATATAGACTATCTATCTGGACACCTTCGATACTCCCAGGGTGATTGACGTGCACATTATAGTTTGAGAAGTTCTGGTCCAGGATCTTAACAAATGCCCATTAGACATACATTTTACTTCCTGTAAATATGTAATAGCCAGGAAGTAAATTATATTTTAGAAGGAAAACAGAAGGTTGCTGACCTCCTGGGGGACTGATAAAAAAGTTTATTTCCAAGCTATAATACATTATTTTTGAATTTTTTTTTGTCTTGTATCTAATCTGTCCAATATTAACTTTTAAGTTCTAGGAAGACTTATTTATTATATTGTTACTTTGAAATAGTGTGATTTTGGCAGAAGTGATTGCAGTACAGGGCATTTCTGGAGGATTAATGACAAGTTAGGAGGAATGATTGGCTTGAGACAAGGCTGAAAACAATTAATCTGATGAGTTATTAATTCTCAACACAGGCCTTATGTTGAAGTTGATATTATTTCCTCCGCAGAGTACTGAGAAAGAAAGAAAGAGAATTCTGTAGATCTTTCCTCATGCTCTAGGCAGTTTCATTTTGTTGTTTGCTAATATTTTCTGGAAGCCCTCATAGAGAACCACGGCTTTGTTCATTAACCTTTCAAACTACTTAATGTTTGCAGCATACTGTGCAATATGAACTATTGCTGTTACCTCAACATTTCATTTAGTTTACTCTGCCAGCCCTACAACCCATAGGAAATGTACTGTCAGCTCCAAATTCATTATGCAAATACCACCCCTAGGCCACATTATTCTGACCTCCATTGTTAGCTCTGCTTTACCCTTACCCTGGCCTCTTTAAGAATCAGGAGTGTCAAATTACATATATAGATTTGTGTGGTGAGGGTGAGTTTTGGTTTGATACTGAGAGGTTTCCCCCAGACTTAGCAGAAAATCAGTTGTATTTGAATCAAACACTGCTTTCTGCATTTTCAAATACTGCAATTAGACTATGTACTCTCAAGAAAAGTCTTATAGTATACAAGCCTTAAGAATGAGCTTAGGAAATCTTTTCCTGTTTACAGAGCCAGGGGGAACAGCTTCCCTCAAAACACCTGCAGACCTTTATGTATTCTGAAATTACTAAAATACTTGAAGATGTTGGTTAGTTCTAGGTTAAACAATGGATAAGATTTTGTACTATCAAAGAATTTTAAAAATAAAACAAGGCAATACTCAAGGTCAAGGTCATACATTCTATACATTAGGCTTTATGTGTATACATTGGGCTTTACTTTGTATTTCAAATGAAGTAGCATGCCCTAAATAAAGCTGCCTTCCTCCATGTACAATAAACATGTATTGAATTTCATCACATTTTTTTTATTTCAAGAAAGGAAATGTGCTTTGTCTACAAATTCATATGTAAGTCACTCCTTCATTCAAAACACATCTTAAAATACAAGAGGTCATTTTTTCATAATATAAATATAAATATAAATATAAACATAAATATAAATATAAACTTGCTGAGTTTGTTCACCACTCTTCCCAGCTGACTTTGTTTAGCCACATGCATAATGCACGGTAATCTAAGAGAGCTTGGATAAAGTACAGGGTCTGGTGGAAGTAAGGCCTGCTTGAGCGTGGTTGGTAGGGTGATACTATGGGTGCAATAATTTATAGTTTTAATTTGAACATTTCACCTAAAATGTCATATGGTGTGCTTGAGTGTGATATTGCTATATTACAGAATTATGTGCTTATGATTTTGTAATAAAAGATTTTGTAGTAACAAAAGGGGTGTTATTTGTGTCAGACCCTGTATTTTTCCCCCCTCTACCATTTCATGTCAAAACCCATGGATTTTCTCTTCAGCCTGCTCTAAATACTCCTGTTAAAGTTGGAGAAAAATCTAAATATTTTTCATGAGTGGATGCCTATGATCTGAATGGAATTTAATATTTGAGAACTCCCTCCTCACCAGCATGACTATTTCATCAATCATTGCCGGTACGCTGAATAACTACTTCTCATATATATATGATTCCTTGTTTTTAAATATATGTACATGTAATTTTGATTAATAGATGATAATGCACTTGTGTTATAAAATGAATTTTTCATTATGTTTTAATCTGAGTTAATGAATACTTAGTTCAACTCTTATGTATAGAAATTAATATTTTAAAAAACCAATTAAAAAACCCCATGTTATGATAGAAAATGTGGGTAAAGTACTCTAGGAAACAGAAAAACACAATCTAATGTATGTGTGTCTCCTTTTGCTATGCAATCTAAACTCCCAGGCATTGCTGAGAACCTCCTCTGTGCCGAGCATTATGCTAGAGGCTGGCAGCATTGCCATGTATATGACTCAGTCTTTGACCTGAAACAAATCATTGTTAAGACTATATTTGTAAATTGGGGCATGAGTTTTAATTGTTAAATTTTTGTATGAGTCATTTAATTTATTTTGTTTTTAATCATATTTTATTGATTATGCTATTATAGTTATCCCAATTTTTCTCCCTTTGCTCCCCTCCACTGAGCACCCCCCGCTCCTTCAGCAATCCTTCCACCATTGTTCATATCCAGGGGTCATGCATAGAAGTTCTTGGCTATTCCATTTCCTCTACTGTACTTTACATCCCCATGGCTATTCTGTAACTACCTATTTGTACCTCTTAATCCCCATCACCTTTTCACCCATTCCCCTATACCCCTCTCCTATCTGGCAGTCATCAAAATGCTCTCCATATCCATGTTTCTGTTCTTCTTGTTTGCTTAGTTTGTTTTTCAGATTCAATTGTTGATAGGTATGTATTTGTTGCCTTTTATTATTCATAGTTTCAATCTTCTTTTTCTTAAATAAGTCCCTTTAACATTTCACACAATAATGGTTTGATGATGATGTACTCCTTTATCCTTCTCTTATCTGGGAAGCTCTTTATCTGCCCTTTGATTCTAAATGATAACTTTGCTGGGTAGGCCATCTTGGCTGTAGGTCCCAGCTTTTCATGACTTTGAGTATTTCTTGCCAATCCCTTCTAGTCTGCAAAGTGTCTTTTGAAAAATCAGCTGACAGTCTTATGGGAATTTTACTGCAGGTAACTAAGTGCTTTTCTTTTGCTGCTTTTAATATTCTCTCTTTATCTTTAAACCTTGACATTTTAATTACAATGTGTCTGGGCATGGACCTCTCTGCATCTGTCTTATTTGGGACTCTCTTTGCTTTCTGGACTTGCATGTCCATTTCCTTCACCAAATTAGGGAAATTTTCTTTCATTATTTTTTCAAATAAACTTCCAATTTCTTGCTCTCCTTCTGGCATCCCTATGATATGGATGTTGGACCTCTTGAAGTTATCCAGAGGCTGCTTATATTATTCTCATTTAAAATTTTTTTTTGTTCTTGTTGTTCTGATTGGTTGTTTTTTTGCATCTGTATGTACCAAATCATTGATTTGATTCCCAGCTTCATTCACTCTATTGTTGTTTCCCTGTACATCGTTCTTTATTCTAATTAGTGAATCCTTCATTTCTGACTGGATCTTTTTTATGCTGTCAAGGTCCTCACTGAGTTCCTTGAGCATCCTCTAACCAGTGTTTTGAACTCTGCATCTGATAGATTGCTTATTTCCATTTCATTTAGGTCTTTTTCTGGAGCTTTGATCTGTTCTTTCATTTGGACCAAGTTTCTTTGTGTCTTCATTTTGGCAGCCTCCCTGTGCTTGTTTCTATGTATTAAGTAGAACTGCTATGACTCCCTCTCTTAGTATCATGGCCTAATGTAGTAGGTGTTTTGTAGGGTCCAGTGGAACAAGCTCCCCTATCACCCAAGCTGGGTGCTCAAGGTGTGCCCTTTATGTGGGCTGAATACACTCTCCTCTTACAGTTGAGACTTGGTTGCATTGGGAGATTAATGGGAGGGATTTATCCAGGCCAGTCAGCTATAAGGATTGGCTATGACCACTCACCACCATCCTCAGTGTGGTGGTGCTCAACTAGGATGCTGTCCACTGGGTGTACTGGCCCTGGGCTTTCTGGGTGGTGCAGGCCAAGGTCAGCTTCCAACTGTGTTTTGCCCAGGGCCATCCTGCCTGATTTATAAAGCAATCAGAGAAGGCTGATACTTGTGCTGAACTTGGAGATTCCCAGGCTAAGCCAAGCTGGAAATCCAGGCTGGCTGCCGCTAGTGCCATGACTGAAGCCATGTAGCAAGAGGTATAGGGGCTGGGGGCCCATTGAGGTCAGCTGTTGCTTATTTGAAATGATTTAGGAAGTTGTATGGAATGCCACTGTTAGCAGCTGTAAGTGGGTGGTATCTCTGGGGCAGTGCAAACAGTTTTAGCCAGGTTCATGAAGTCTCAAATATGGCACCAACCTGACAACTCTGTGGCTTTGTCAGGTGGAGTATTCAGAAAATGGACAATGGCCTATGTTCACCTTTCTGTTGGAAGAAAGCTGTCCCCCAGCTCTTGCCTTGATGCCAGATACCTTGGTTTCTTCCTGTATGCCACTGGTGCCTTCAAGCTGCTACTCTGGTGCTAGAGCTCATAGATAATGAGTCTAAGTTCTTGTGTGCTTTCTTTAAGAGGAACTGCTTGGGACTCCAGTTGTTTCTTCCACTGACTCAATACTTGCTGACTTTTTCAGCCAGAAGTCATGGGGATGTACCTTCCTTGCACTAGAACTTCCTTGCACTGGGCTCAGGGGCCTGGTGTGGGCTGGGACTTCCTGCTCCCAAGATATACCTCCCAAATTTTTATTCGCCACACATGGGTGAGGGACCAGCCCATTCTGCACCTGCACTCCTCCTACCAGTCTTGATGGATGTGGTTTCTCTAATTCTGTAGTTGTTAGACTTTCATTCAATTTGATTTCTGATGGTTCTGAGAGATGGCTGTTTTATATTTTAGTTGTAGTTTTGATGTGCTTATGCAAGGAGGCAAGCCATCTTGTCCAGAAGTGATTCATTCAATTTTAGATGATAAGGTAAAGTGCATTACATGAAACAGAAATGCATTATGAATTATATTGACTTCATAGGAAGTATATGTTTTGGTTATCTAGGAGCATTAACCTTGTATCCATTTAAGAAAGGTGGTGAATGGTGACAAAAAGAAATGTGGACTAGAGCCGTTTCAGATACACATCTACTACACATTTAAAATACTGTCCCAACAACCTTAAAAAGCCTTTGATTTGTGTGTACTTTGTACCAGTTCAATAGATTTCTTCAACATTTATTATAGGCTGACATTCAGGGATATTGATCCAAACATATTTTATCACTAAAAGGAGCTGATGAGTTTAACCGTCACAAGCTTTTGTTTTTAGTGCACTTTACCTATGAGTCATCTCCCCCAAACCACTACCGTTAGTGTTACTGGAAAAGAGTCAGTCAGAGTGCAGTGGGAGGTTCTTAGATTGAGCATGCAAAAACTAGCAGGATAATTGCATAGAAAAAAAGCCCTTCCCTTCTCCCCCAACCCCTTACCAGGTTGGGTGTGGGACCAGGGAAAGGAAGGCACCTGGGCCATGGAAGTCAAGATGGCACAGGCAGAAATGCTGGACCAAAGAGGCTTGTCAGTTTAGCCTGGTTAAAGAAGGAATTGGTTGGGAAGTGGATTCACCCAAAGTGCGTAAAAGTTTGGGGATCTGATTGTTCATTTTGGAAAAAAAAAAAAAAAAAAAACTGGCCTGTCCCACACCAAGCTAATATAATCTTAGGGGAACAAAGAATCTCTCTCTTATTCATGACCTGCATTTGAAAAGGGCCCTTGTGTGTTCTCTCCATGGGCCACGTGGCTCATGACCTCCGGGAGGGAGTCTCTATCTCTCTCGCCCACCTGAAGATTCACTTGCCAGTGCATTCACGAGCTCTTCCAGGAGTATGAGGTCTGCTGCCCTAGCAGGCACATGGTCCATGGCCCATGGCTCTGTGGATTCCACACACAGGCTTCAGGAGGGAGCCTGAAATGAACAGAATCTATCAACAAAGTAAATTACTTGGATGGGGACTTTGACCACTTAGCAGCCACCTGTGGGCTCTGAAGGACTACTTTAAATTGGAGTAGGGACCCTGAACATTGACTTTTGTCTTGGTCCTGCTGAGAAGATGGTCTTTGAGACAAGAGTCCACCATTCTCCCATATCATGCAGTACCCGAATAACACCCCTTTCCTTTTGTACCAGCATCTGATTCATGAGTTTGGCTTTTGTGGTGACAGGCAGCCAATCTTCCACTTTTTTGTTTGGTTACATTACTTCTATGTAAAACATGCTTTATTTATATAAAGCATGGCATTCAGAAATATTAGATTCTGATATAATTGACTCTTACTCCACAGTCATAAACTCATATGGACTCCTACAGATCCTAGTCTTAGAAAGTGAGCTGAAACACAGAGTATATTACTGAAAATATTTTAGATAATGTATATTTTCACCAAATTCTTGTTGGAATAAATTGCCTGGTCAAATTAATTATTTCACTAATGAACTTATAAATTTGTTTCACTAATAGAATTCAAATGAGTATTATATTTACATGTCATCAGTTTAAGTATTGTGATTCTTTTCACATTTAGCTTTTACCCCCAAGTATTCATTTATAGCCGTATGGTTTAAAATACTAGGTGGGATTTGGGAGTGATTAGGATCCAAGAAAAGAATGCTAAGTGACAAAATGGGGTAATATTTAAGTTTCTGAAATTTTGTGTAAACCTACACTGTAAAAAACACCATAATATAGTTTTTCCCATACCGATAATTTAACAGCATCATTTAAGAAATCATTAGTGATTATTGGTCATTTAGGCAGAACATGTTAAATATTAGACAAGAGAGAATGAAAACAAAGAAACTGAATCAGACGCTCAACAGAATAAAGTAAAAGGAGTAAATTAATCAATTATTTTATTCATGCCAGCTTCCAAATCATTAATGAGGATATTTGATGCACTGGGTGATACATTACGTATCAGCAACATAACCTGTTCAAGTTGCAGTATGGAAGATGAGATGGTGGTGACTGAGAGGGAAACAGACAGGGGGCTGATGTATGAATTTGTGCGTGTGTGTATCTTCAATAATGCATCTAGGTAATACTCTGCACAGATTAGAAGGAAAAATCATATTGTAAAACCTAAATCTAGTGATCATTGATCAAAAAGAAATTTCTTGTTAGAGAATGACTAAAATCAATATCTCTTGCCTCCCTTTAATTTGCTTAGCTTTGTAATCAAGAAATCAAAATATGAACACAAAGCTAGATGGGACATGTAACTACATTAAGAATAAATGGATTAAAATAACTAGTTACTAATATTTCTGTATTATTTTCAACAACTGATAACCATAGCAAAATAGTCTTCCTTGGTCCATGATATAGCACAAAAGTACTTTGAAAACATTTGGTTTCAAAAGAGTGTTTGGATATTGGGTGCAATACATATTTATGAAGTTCCTAATATGTCAGACTTTCCCATATGTAAGGTAGACCTAGCCTATGTTTTTGTTCCCAGTTGCCAAGTAGTGAGGCTTCAACAGTGGAATCCTTACAACAATTAGGACAGAATATCCAAATCAAAGTGCATTATTTGGAACATGAATTATCTAATTTGGAGGCCTTCATCGATCCATCCATTAGAAAGTTTATTAAGCTCCAACTATTTTCTGGTTACTTTGTGAATGCTTGGCCACCAATGGAGAAAAAAAGTCTCTGCTACTATGTAACTTGTTTTCTAGTAAAAGAGAACAAATAAACAAGCAGATAAAAAGCATAAAATTATACCATTTTTAAATTAATGCTATGAAGGGAATAAACCAAGTAAGCAAAGCAAATGGAATATGAACTCACATAATATGGCACCAGGTGGACACCACTGGAAGTCTGTGACCTAGTTTACAGATAAAACACCGCACCTGTAATGAGTTTAGACTCTCAAGGAATATGCAAGCTAAGGAGTCACACAAATACATTTGATACATAAGGTAAATCTACAAACACAAAGGTAGATGGTGGAACCTAATAAGTCTGTAGAGAATGTTGTAGAGGTCGAAACTCTCCTTTGATGAACCATTAACACTTAAAGATATGTCTTAAAATGATGTTAATATTAGGATGTAGTAGGAGGAGTAAGAAAATTCAATGACTAGGTTAATGCTCTAGTGCTGCTACAGACCCCACTATTTTACAAAAGTAGTAGTTTTTAGTCTCTCACAGAAATACCTTCTTCCCTTATGGATTTAAAAGACATGGTAGACTTTATTCAAAATGCACATTTGTTCATTTAATCACTTATTTGTTGGACAAACATTTCTTGAGCATGTATTACAGTTCTTTGTAAACCCAGTATGGAGTACAGTAAATTGTCTCACACTTGAGTAGTCCAAAGGATTACAACACGGTAAAATTATCCTTGAGTCACTCATGGTAGGCCTACTTTGTTGTTATGGATTCCTACAGGGGTACATGTACTATGGTAATAGAGGGCTTCAAGTTTCTCATTGAGAACTTCCATAGTGTAGCTATAGTTGTGCTGAGTAATTGGCTGCTTTATTACATTTTTATAGATTCTGGCTAAGACCATTTGCACATTTAGGGAAAATACCTACCATATAAATGCTAACTGGGCATTGTCTAATATGCATACACTCAACATAAGATCATTTTATTCTCATATATGCAATATTGAGCTGTTTAAATACAATACTTAGATAAATAATATATAATATATAGTGTTAAAAAGCCCAAAATTTAACTGAGTTACTTTGAAGATCTAATTTACTTTGTTAAGCCATCTATAAATCAGGCAGCATCTTGTCTCATAGTTACATGGGGGTGCTCCATAGAATATTACAAAATGGAAGGATTTTCAGAGGAAGAAGGGTGGGGCTAAGGGAGCTATTAACAAAAGAAAAGAAAGAATTATTTGGGGCCCAGGACATCTTTTCTTTGGAAGAAGGGAATGGGATCTGTTTTTATCATGCAGATTGCCTCTTCTTTATGTGAGGCATGGAGAGGGCTCACATGACAGATTACCAGACTGGTGCTTAGCCAGAAAATTCTGGGAGGGGTTGAAATGGCAGTTAGGCCAGGTGTTATATCTAGGTTTGGTATTACGGACTTTAGTGCAAGTGATGCCATTTTGAGCCTGTGTTTTTCTCTTTAACAAGAGGAACCAGAGGAAGTCTCCTGTTATAGTTAGCATTGGTTAGATCCTTACCTGAGGACCACATCTAAGTTTTATTTCCATAAACTAAGAAGAATGTGGATTTGAGGAAGAAATGAGACAGCAGAAAAATAAATTTTAAATTAAAAAAATCAGATGTAAGAGGAAATATTACCAAATTAGAGTTACTGCTCTTAAAGATAAAAGAGCTGATGTTATTCAATAACGTAAATGCATATGGATGGAGCTAACAGATAAAAGATATTAGATAGCTATTTTCTATATCTTCAGAGTGAGAGTAGGGTAAAGAAAATAGGGGAAGAAACAATTTAAAAAAGAATGGAATTTTGTTTTGTACTTACGCATTTTGTTAAATGTAAAATATTTTTCTTTCAATGGATCCTTTAAAATGAACAAGTTCAAGGAATTTGTAGAGTGTCTTTCCCCCTGAAACTTGGGCATTATGCAAAGTGCTACTCCTATCCTACGGGCCATTCCAAAGTATTTCTTGAAACCCAAAGCTCTAAGCTAATAACCTAAGAATAACAATTATTTTTTTAATTGAATTTGAACTGCGTGCCAGGCATTTCTCTAAAGCTTTATATTCTAACATCACAGCAACACTATTAATTAGGTATCATTAAACATGTTTACTGATGAATTAAGTTCATTTAATTAAGTTGGGCATAAGAGTTCAAGCACTTTGCCCAAGGCAGAAGAATCAAACTGAAAGCCACTAAACACTACCTGTTTGCAATGATTTCTGTAGGACTTGGGACTTCAGCAGTGCTTTGCTTCGGGCTACATCTGGAAGGCTGGCAGTGTACGCACACTGCTTGTCACATGTGTGTCATTAGAATGCAGAAATCCAATTGTCTTTGAAATAAAAATCTCTAGAATATGAAGTTGTACTGACCAGCTAAAGTTTCTGAGTCACTATTCATATTATAGCAATAAGTTGATAAAAAGTGTAGCTTTTATTTAGGATGAGTAGGCAATGAAATGTGTGTGCTGATAAAGTTATTTGCAAATGCTAAAGCACTAAACACAGAGAATTTCAATTTCTCTGTCCCAACAGGGGCTAACAACAGTTGAATTTCAAGAAAGGGTTTATGTACCTACAAGTAATAAAATACTGTTCTCTCTCTGAGATTGAGGTCTCTAAGGCAAATTCCAACTTAGTTATACAAAATAAATGAGGTAAATAAGATAGAACTTAGTAAAGGTGTTGTCTATAGTTTCCAATATTAAAGAACTTGAAATACCTTACAAGGTACATTTGAAATTAATGGTGCATAAGGATGAAACTTTAAAGGTCAGTCTTGCAATGATGTGAATGGGATGGGATAATGAAAGTTTATTCAACTTTAGAAATATACTAGCTTGAAATGGTATTGCTCCTACTAAATAATCTTTTACCTTTATGTGAATGTTAAGTCAAAAGTCTATTTTTAGAAAAATATTTTGTGTGTGTGTGTGGATAAGTGAGGTGGGAGCTTGAGGAAAGTATTAAAAACTATATTAATTTCAGGAAACATTCATTATATTGCTTTATTCTCAGTTAATGATGGCTATAGAAATGTGTTCAAATCAGAGCCCTCAAAATGTTCAAGTACATTTTAATAGTCTCATCACACATTTTCTTTCCATTTCTTCACTAGTTTACTCTCATCATGTTCCTTCCCTTCCCAGATATATTTAGATTGCTTTACTCTCTTTTACCCAATGTATGCCAAAAATATTATTTTTTCCAACATTAAGTCAGGCTCGTTCAATTCACTGGAACATAAATATCTCATCTCAAGGAAGAGAACACTAGTCCTCCATAGTACAACACCTGGGTCCCAAACAGCAGCTGCTGAGTTAATGATGTAAAGCTTGAAGAAAAAGCTAGAATCTCAATATATTTGCTGGTTAAGTATGTCATGCTTCCCTGACAAAAGAGACTCTATCTGCTACAAAAAATCCAGGTTTTCGTAGGCATGCGGGATTCCTCAAGTTCTTGAATAAGTTTTTTTTCTTTTAGGTTCTGACCATTGTCATCTTACAGCTTGTGGTACCACATCCATGTTATGTCATTGGAGATATAGTCACTGGCATTGATGTGGGAATATTCTTAGAAGAAGTTCTCTGTCCTCTATCATATCTGGTTCATATTTACACTTGTGAATTTTGGCATGTGTCACAGAATTCAGGATCTGATGTATATTTTTAAACTTTGAAAAATTGTCAGAATTCAGAGTAGTTTTTTACATGGTAACACATAAACTGTCTCTAGCTGTTTATCTGTAGTTACACTATATCAGTGTTATTATGTATGCACACAGACACATTAAGGTAATAATTATAGAAATCCTTCTATAATCTTCTCCTTGTAGCTGTCACAGTAACTAGGCATCTAGCAAATACTGCCTGCATTTAGGAGACCCATAGTCCTCTACTCCAAATGTTTCCCATGCCCTAATCCTCTCCTCAATATTCATTATAATGTACCATCACCGCTGCTATAATCACACACATACATGCACACACTTACACACACGACACCTCCCTATTGCAGATATGCCCCATATACTCTGAAATGACTTCTCACAGATATCTTCCTTCTAAGACATTTCATTTCCTGACAGTATTTCTCAGGACAGTAATCTAATGAAATAAGGTAATTCTTGCTAAGGTGCTAAAATTTTAATTGTTTTTAAAGGGAATATTAGATTTTAAAAGCATCTTTTGTATGGTATGTTTTAAGGAGTGAATCTTTATTAGTAGAATCTCAAGTGAAGAGATGCATTGTAAAGCAAATATTTGGGAGTAGAGGAAACCTCACATCCTATAGTAGCTTTCAATGCCACATTAAAATAATTCTTCTATAGACTGGCACTATCTATATTTTCAGTTACTTGGCCAAAGAAGGGAAAAAACAGTGAGATGGGAAAATGCACTGAACCCAAGGTATTCAAGAGGACTGACATCCATACTCAAATTTGGCAAGAACTCATTTGACATTTCCAGCATATCACTTACACTGTCTCTAAATCAATTTCTCTATGTGTAAACTGAGTTGTTTGGCATTAAATATGTGATTCTAAAGTGTTATATTCTTCGAACTGAGTTCATCTGGTATTTATAATGTGAAACAAGGGTATGGCAGAGAAAACACAGATTAGGAGAGGAGCAGTTTCTAGAAGAGAAATAAGAATTAAGCTAGTTTTAGAAATGGAAGACAAATCAAATACATATACCTTCACAGAACCCATAAATTTCAAATTCATGTTTGTAATTTGTCAATTGAGTTCTATAGAAAAAAAAGCTAGAAGCGGGTAGTAAGGTATTAATAGAGACTTTCAGAATAAAAGTCTGAATAATGTTTACTGTTTCTCAATCTGTTTTAGTATTGCCCACAAGTAAATCTCTTTCATAGAAAGAGGGGCCATAAAATAATCTGCCAATGAGTCCTGAAGGGTGAGCAGCTTTGAAGCTCACTAAAAGAAGTTTCTTATGTAAGGACATTTAGTTGTGATTATATTCAGACCAGAACCATAATGCTTTACAACAATTTGGCAGAACTGCTATGTCTCATCCCAAATCAAGATTTTAATTAGGAAAATATTTAAATGAATACCTGAGGGAATCTAAGTTAATCAATACAAAGTCACTGTGAGCACTCAAAGTTTCTCCCTACTATCCAAAACTTAACCCTAACCCTCCAATCTTTAAAACAAAGTGTAGAAATTAATATCAGTTCTTCATTTCAAAATCATGAACCATTTAGATAAGAAATGAGTTGGTCCAGATACCACATTGCCAAAAATAAATAAATAAATAGACAGATATTTTAATTTATTCTTATGGGAAACATGGGAAAGACTTCAATGTTGGAAACTCAGGTGAGAAGTGATTCTGTTTATCTGTTACTTTCACAGTCTTCACAGACCAGAGGGAATTTTGAAGACAAAACCCTTAATAGAGGGTGAAGAATAGATCTAATCTTTATCAGTGCAAGGGTAAGATGCAGTGAGAGAATATAATCAGGGTGAATGAGAAAATTAAAGTTTTCCAGGTTATCCATATGACTTTCTAGCAGAGAATTCAATTATAAAGATGAATTCTTGACTTCAATGAACTAAGTAAGACCTTGAGATAAGGAGCAGACACAGTTAATACCTCATTCCCCAATCCTGTTTTCAAGGCCCATCCTAGGCCAGTTATAAATCAATTTTCTCTGACTCTCTTTCATCTCTCCTTTCAGTACTTTTTATGAGATTATTTATCTTACATGATCTTTGTGATGTAGTATAGTCTTAGTCCAGCCGAGAGTACTGTCTTTCTCATATACAATCTTGAAGACCACCAGCAAAGTTAAGAGAGACATGTTTGGAAAGGAAACCAGTCATTGTAATAAACACTTATGAGTGTTTGATTCCAGGCACTATAACAAGTTTCTTGCATAATTTTTAATATTCTCATAAAAATCTAAGAATTTTTATTTCCAGTTAAAAGAAAATTTAGATATAGGAAAGTTTGGTCTCCTCGTACCCAGTACACCACCAGAAAATGTTCAAGTTGGAATAGGAACTAATGCCTGTCTTCCTCTAAAACCTTATCTCTTATATTGTGCTTCTTCTCTGCCCAACCCCATCCCCCCTTTTTTTTGTATTCCACTGCAGAACTTGTTACCTCTTCTGCTGGGGACCGTGCTGTGTGGTTTTGGAGACTGTAGCCCCATGAGAGCAAGCTCTGAAAGGGGCTAGTAAGTCTCCCTGGAGAACCAGGTAAAAACATAGGGGGCAGGCATGACCCAACTCTAACACCATGGGTTCCCATGGAAATCAGGCCTGAAATGTACATTTTGTCCTTTGAAGCCCGCTATGCCTACCATAGCCCTGTTGATATAAACTGGATGTTTAAGTTCAAGGCTTAAGGAGTAAACTCCTTATCTCATGAATCACATCTTAAAGACCCTCTAGCATCAGCATGACTCAGGGTCATAGGTCATACCCTGACCTATGACAAATCTCTGTGTTTCTTCAATTGTTATCTGTAGATAATACCTGTTTTTGTATGACTATAGCCTTTTGCATTGATTGATGAGCTATGCATGTATGCTGTATACACCCACACATACCATTCCCAATAAAAGCCATTTGGGAGAAGGGCTCCAGGCATTCTCTACTAAAGGGAATCACCACCCCCTTTCCCACCAGAACAGCAAGATTGTGCCTGGGATGACTTATTCTCATCCTCGGTGGCTGGGGGGAGCTCCAAGGGACGGAGTTCTCCCAACACTCTTCTATCTACTAGGTAGAGCCAACTTATCCAATTTAAGACTGATTTTCTACTCTACCTATCCACTACTTGAGGCTAGGGGAGAAGATGACAAGAATACAAATAAGTAGAGGATGTTATTCCATAGGTCAGGGATCTATAATACCTTCCACCTCTTATGGTGTCAATTCTAAATTCTGGAACTACCTCGAGCCTCAGACTTCCAACCTGGCCCCACATTATTCATTCAACTAATTTGGACTCTCCACTTAGTCCAGTTTCTTTATGACCTTCTTCACCTCTTGTGGAATGTTTATTTCTATAGTCAAAACTCATACTACTCTCCCACTTTAAATTTTTTTCCTTCTGTTTCCACTTTTATTTTATTCAAATTCTACTCAACCTTTGAGATGAATTCTAGCTCTAATTTTTCCTGAACCTTTGTCAACTCTTGTAGATTTTCCTGAACTGACTTTTTTAACCTCTAAAAAAGTCCTTGAAAGCTATGCTATTTTTCATTGCTTTCTAAATCCTTTTATGTTTTATCTTCCCATGAAATAGCAAGTTAAAAGTGAAGAAAATGCTGTACCAATTGTCTAGATAAATACCTATTATGTGTGTGGTTGAGTTATTTAAGATTGAGATACATCTGCGACACTACTGAGACAGTATAGGCACTTGGGCCTGGGATAGAAAGTACCAGGTGGCCAGAAATCCAAGTTAAGCGAGGTAGTCAGAATGAATGCCAGATAAGCTAACCTCAAGAATGTCACCACCCTTCCACTCCCTTCTAAGAAAGAAGAAATAGCTGATCTTATCTTCCTTCTAACCACTTACTCCCTAGCAGATGTTGAAACCACTGATCCTTAGGCACAGTTGATCAAGATTTGGCTGCTATATGACCTTCTTAGGGTGGTGATAAAGAGCAACACCTCCATCTTACCCCCAGAGCACAGGCGAGGGGATAGTTGACAAGCAACCTGGCAAAAGGGAGAAGTTCATCCTGACCTGCCTCTTTAACCAAAAATGCCTACCCGTTCAGGCAAGCCCACTTTGTCCTCAGCTTATAAAAGTGACAAAGCACAGCCAGCCTCCTCGCCAGTTGGGAAGACCTTCCTTTCCTCTACACTGTCTCCCTTGCACTGAAGCATAAGCTTAGTAAAATCTCTTTGAAAATTTCTTTGGGGTTTCCTCCAAATGCCTATCTTGGGGAACCCAAAGATCTCAATACTGATAACACTATGAAGCAGAAATGATCCTCCCACCCAAAATAATTACCCTCCAAGCCAACTCCATCTTATACTTTAAATGTGTCAGAATCAGGAATTTTTTTTTTTTTTTTTAATCAATAAGCCTTTCCCAGCCAAGTTATAGGACTTAGTGTTTTCGTGGGGCCAGCTTCACAGAAAATTCTGGGGTTAATTTTCACTAAGAGAACCACCTTCTGAATTCTCATAGTATTACTCCTAGTTATTGTCAGAAGTAATTACCAATTTCTTCATGATTATATCTAAGACATGCATTACTCTTTTCTAGGCTTAGAAACCTCAAGTCAAGAAAAAGCAAGAAAACTATATTTTCAATGTAATATTACTGCAGAGAGAAGCCTTGTCAATTTTACTGCGCTCCTATGATTACTTGGTGAATGCATCACTTCAAAACATACTCCAAAAAGCAACATAGTTAATGTCAGCCCTGGAACTCTGCAGAACCAGCGTAGAGTCTGCAGCTGAACGTCCTTCTTTAGGAGGAGTTTTACTGAAGAGCTATAATTAGTCACTCACTATTATTTAAGGTCTAGCCAAGATCCATATAATGAGCACAAACTCATTAGAGCATATTGGGGTGTCTCAAAAGCTACTGTGTACTTTACAGTTTTTCTTTGAATCAAAAAGGTGTTTTACCCACTACCCTGTTCCACCCTGCCAACCCCCCACACCTTGAAAAAAAAAAAAAAAAAAAAAGACAGAAACTGCCAGGATTCTCTTAAATTTGGTTTACAAAAGTCTGGGTTAAATGAATCTGGTAATTTTGTAACTTCCTACTTCCAGTATTCTGATAATGCTGAAATCACTGACTTTGTACCTGTGACGATGGCACAGTGTCACCTCAACCCTAGTCTGATTCGGGCTTACATCTGATTTGCTTTCAAAATTGCAGAGAACATCACTATGAGGAATGTGAAGAAAAAAAATAAAAATGCCTGATTGAGTCTTAAAGGATTCTGAAAAGTTGCTATATAAGTCAGCTTTCAAATTTACAAGTTTTATTTCAAAGTACTTGTTTATGTCACCTTGCTCTTTCAGGTCTTTTCCTAGTGAGTTCCTAATAACCACTTTCTCTAAACTGGGGGTGGAACTGTCATCTTGAGGAGATATTTGCTTGTATTCTGAACATTACTGACCGTGTTTTACACTGCATGACAATACTGGGCAGAGTAAAAATTGAGTTATCTGTAGACACAGGATTCTGTTAGTGTTCCGAAGAAAGAGGTTGTTCAGATCAAGACATTTAATTGTTCTAAAAGGCTTTTCTAAGACTAGGTTAAAATGAAAATCACACATTCAGCCCTAGAGCTTGCAAAAATATAAATTTTACTTTAATCAGACAGAAGTCATTATTGATAACATAGCCCATTTATTCCCTGAGTGGGTTACAATTTTTGTATTTCCTGTTGCTATTAAATATGCCACTTATTCCCTCAGCTTAAAAAGAAGAGGAATATACTTTTCACTTTTATTTTCAAGACATAGGTCACAGGAAGATTAGAGTGAACTTCAAGCCATAAGTTTTGTCAAACTTTATTTTCAAATAGCCACCAAGCAGAACAGCTAAAATTAAATTCTAAGTGTCATTTATGAAGAAGGAATAAATTTTCTCTCTTCCTTGGCATAATTAAGGTACACGAATTGTTTTTTTATAGTACTTTCCAAAGCTGTAAATGAACATGTCCACTCTTTGGATCTTCTCTTTAGTTAAATATATGACTGTTATTAAAAACAGATTCTAATCCTTATACCTTTATTACTTATATGTCCACATGAAGCAGTTGATAGATGAGTCCATATACTATCCTCATAAACTCCTTTCTGAGAACATTTTTATTGAATTGCCAAATGTTATAACACTAGGAAAGATTGCTGAAGTAAAAATTTATCAATACCACAGAATTTTCTCTAGCATTATAGAACTAAAAAAGGGTTTTATTTTTATTAATTTATTACAAATTAATATAAATCTGTGAAGGTATTAAGTAAAAGTATTTGGGAGAAGTATCCAAAGATTAAATGAATTTTTAACAATCTGTATTTGCATTATTACATCCAATGTGCTGCTTATATTATTTTATTGGTTATTTGACATTTTTTCCACTTAAGCTCTTTTTAATTAGTCTTAATTTTTATAACATCCTAACTTTAAAGCCTAAATGACTGATCAAATTTTGTATTACAGGGGGTCATTTTTAAATTAGACCACATGTCAATAAGATCTCACTGTATAACTTTGTTGATAATGTGTGACATTCAACAGAAGGCAATGCTAAATTGGGTTATATCCAAAAGAGAACTCAGTTACTAATATATATTGGTTTGATCAAAAAGTTCATTTCCCCCCTCATAAGATGGCTCTAGTAGCACTAGTTGTCTTTAACTTCATTTGAAGCAATTTTGTTAGATTGTACTGTGACAGCTGTCATATCAGCATGCATTTAAAAAAAAATCAAAATTGGTGAATTTTTGTGTAGCCATTTTAACATTGAAGATGGAAGAAAATATGCAACATTTTTGGCTTATTATGCTTTATTATTTCAAGAAAGGTAAAAACACAACTGAAACAAACAAAAATTTGCGCAGTGTATGTGAAGGTGCTATGATTAATAGAATGAGTCTAAAGTGGTTTGCAAAATTTCATGCTGGAGATTTCTTACTGGACGATGTTCCATGGTCCAGTAGACCAGTTGAAGTTGATACTGATCAAACAGAGACATTCATTGAGAACAATCAACATTATACCATGCAGGAGATAGCTGACATACATACTCAAAGTACCCAGTTGATGAAGTTATTTGTGAAAATAAAGAAAAAAATGTGTTTTTTATTTTATGGGAAAAGGTTAACAGACTTTTTGGCTAACTCAATATTAAAGACCTCATATAAACCTATTTCCGCTTGAGAGTAATTTCATATCACAGACATTTCTAACATAGCTACATAGCAAGATGTTCTTCTTTACATAATTCATCGTGACCAAGAATATCTGCTTTAATACTTAAATATTGGATAGAGAGCAAATTTGATTTTCTTTCCAGTGGGAGTTGAGAAAAAAGCCATCTGGTATGTATACACACTGAAATGTCCAGTGTACTTGTATGGAGCAAGGAAGCCTCTGAAGGCATCTTAATGGGGGCAAGTATAAGAGAAATACAGGCTAGTGACCTGTAATAAAATGACTAATGTTCTATTTTCATAGAAATTTTGAAATCTTTGTATATATGTATTGATCCCTTCAAAGACAGAGTTAATAAGTGCTTATTTCTCCCATGGTTATTTTTCAAAAACTAACTTTTGATATCTAAATTGGTATGAGTTTTTACTGACATTTAAATAGCTTATTATAAAACTAGAGGAAAAAGTCTCCTGAGGTCTGTTCTCCATGCTCATGATCAATATTACCTGCACAGTGCAGGTAAAAGGGCCAAGTGAGCAACACCCCGGTCCACATCATCTACAGATGTGTCCATGTACACTTGTGGTCCATCTTAGTCCATTTGGGTTCTATCAAAAATTAGCATAGTCTGGGTGCCTTATAAACAGCAAGAATTTATTTCTCACAACTCTGCAAAATCCCACATCAAGGCACTAACAGATTTGGTGTCTGGCGGGACCCTCCTTCTGGTTCTTAGAGGATGGTGTCCTCAAGTACCAGAAGGGTCAAATGAGCTCAGTAAAAGTCTCTTTTATAAGGTCACTAACCATGGTAACAAGGGCTTTGCTCTCATAAGCTAATCACTTCCCTAAGGACCCACCTCCCAATGCAATACTAATGAGAGTTAGGATTTAACATGAATTTGGGGGTGGGGGAGGGTACAGACATTTGAGTCTATAGCATGATATGATTTTAAGGACCCAGAGATTTGTACTTACTTAACTCATATCTTCTTGCTCTTTAATATTAGGATGGATCTTTGACAGGAGATAAAATTCTTTAATTTTGTCATTAGAGAAAAGATGTGTAAAGGAGATACCTCTGGGAATGTGAAAATTGATGTATATTCATACTACAGTGAAAAGTGACTGGAAGCACATCTTTTCAAAAAGATAGGCTTTGCAATGGAGAAAGTTTGACAGTAGTGAGTGCTTGAAGTGAAACAGTGATCTTATAAGCAGAAAGGAGAAGATACAGAAAAAGAACATTGAATATGACATTTATGGGGCACAAACAGGGTTAAGCACAACATATAATATATATTACACAGTTATCTCTGCTTAACAGTGATACATTCTGAGAAATGCGTTGTTAGGTGGTTTTGTTATTGTACAGACACCAAAGAGTGCACCTACAGAAATCTAGATTCTATAGCTTCTTACCCACCTAGGCTATATAGTACAGCCTATTCCTCCTAGGTTGCAAGCCTGTACAGCATGCTGCTGTACAAACAATGTGAGATTAAATCAAGCACAAGAGAAAACGATGCAAATGAGATGTGGTAAACAGGATATGTATAAGGCTGCTGCTGGTGTAACACAGTGCAGGGTGTTACAGTAAACTATTTTTTAAGTAGAAAGACTAAATTCTAAAATAACAATAAAAATGTAGTATAGTAATACACAAACCAATAACAGTTGTTTATTATTGCTGTTAAGTAGTATGTACTGTATACATAATGGCATGTGCTATACTTTTATACGACTGGCAGCACAGTAGGTGTGTTTACATCAGCATCACCACAAACACATACTGCATTGTGCTATGATGTCATGATGGCTACAAAGTCACTAGGTGATAAGAATTTTTCAGTTCTGTTATACTCCAATGAGACCACCCTTGCATGTTGTACAGGCAGCCTATTATGACTGAAATGCCATGATGCAGAGCGTGGCTGACCCAGTACCTTTAGCCTTTGCAGAACTGGCATTATTCCGTGTTCCAAGAGGTCCATATAAAGGATAAGGAACATCTTGAAATAATAAGTGCTTTTTGAAGGACAATTTTGAATTAGGCACCACTGAGGTCACAGAAGCCAAAGCACATTTCCTATTCTGTATTCTGATCTTGAGGATTTTAAAATACTGTTAGGAAAAACCTGAATGACTCACATGAATCAAAATAAATAACAAGAGAAGATAATTTTAGGTCATTCTGTTCTATGCATTACACAGAGTTATTAGCTTTCTGCCTCTGTTAACTCTTACTTAATTGCCTCTGAATCAGTGATCAAACACAATGGCCCATAAAGGCTAACCATATAAAATGTATTTGAGGGGAAATAATAGGTGTGGATATTTTTTAAAGCACACTGTCAGATGCCTAATTTTTCCAAATGAATCATTCTGGGTGAAATGTGAATATGCTGGAAATAAATTATGAGCTGAAAATCTCATGACTTCTGATGACTTTGGATATCAGCTTTGGCTGTATAAAATTCTCCACTATTTCAAAGGCTTGTTGTTCAGATAGATGAACATACAAGCAGTGCTAGTTACATCACTTGCAAAAACATATCCATTATGATCATTAAAGATGTTCAGGTAAATATTTATCAGCAGAGATGGAATATAGAAACCTATATTACTTCACACAACACATTTAAAAGTTCTCTCTTTTTTCAAAATATATACCAAGTTAAAAATAAATGTTTTCTTTTCTAATACTAACAATACAACTTGCCCTGGCCAGTGTAGCTTCTTTGGTTGGAGTCATCCCATAGACCAAAAGGTCACGAGCTTGATTTTCTGGTCAGGACACATACCCAGGTTGTGGGTTCAATCCCCTGTGAGGGCATGCATGTATGAGAAGGCAGCCAATCGGTGTTTCTCTTCACATTGATGTCTTTCTGTCTGTCTGTCTGTCACTCTCTCTCTCTTTCAAAAGCCATGAAAAAATATCCTTGGGTAAGAATTAAAAAAAATAATTAACAATGCAACTGCATCTTTATTCAAATTGACCCTTACTGGTTAACAATGGCCAAACACTATATCTAAAAGATTTTTGGTGGGATTATTTCTCAGACTTGCCCTTTAACATTGAACATTGCTGTACTCCTTGAAAATAACTACCCTCCTAGCTTCCAGTTTAGACAATAATTGTAACAATTATGACTACTTTTATAAAGCACATTTTATAGGCCAATGTTTTAATTGCACCTTTTAAATTATGTCTGTTTTATAACAGTATTTGAGGTAGATACTAGTACTATGCGATTTAAAATAGTAGGACATTGTCACTCAGCTTAAGAGCTGACTGCCATTATTCAACTCGTAAGTGGTAACAAGGTTTAATGTCATTCTTTCTGATCTAAGAGGTCAACTTCTTTTTTTTTTTGTAAAATTTTATTTATTTTTAGAGAGAGGGGAAGGGAGGGGGAAAGAGAGGGAGAGAAACATCAGTGTGTGGTTGCCTCTCACTCGTCCCCATCCGGGGACCTGGCCCACAACCCAGGCATGTGCCCTGAGTGGGAATTGAACCAGTTACCCTTTGGTCCACAGACCGGCATTCAATCTACTAAGTCACACCAGCCAGGGCTATTTGTACCAAATTTAATAATTTTCTTTAAAATGTACTCTTATTTCCAACTATTTCATTTCTCCTGTTACAATTTCATTCACTTCTATAGCATCATTTTGGAACTTGATTCATCCCTTTTTCCTATAGTTTCTACAGAGTCATAAAGTTTAATATTTCTCTGTTTATGTGTGTTTATTTTGCCTCACAACATAAAGTCCCATTTCTCAGTGTCACAGTCTAACTGGGAGATTTGGTAAACACAATTAGTGCATGAGTAACTATGAGCCAAATTCTGTTGTATGATGATCTACTAAGAAAATACTAGATTTTTAGGATTGTGAATATAAAAAATCATAATTTAAGATAACTACTTAATAGGAGTAATAGGCTGTATGTCTGTATACTAGTATGACTGAAGATTAATTTTTGAGGTTTAAAGACAGGGGTACATGAAATTTCCTTTTTATTTTTTCATTTAAGTACATGGACATTTATACACTGACAAAAGGGAAAATAGAAATCCAAATGCTGAGGTGGGTCCTCCTGAGACCCCATGAAAAGAACAGAAAGCCTCTCTGATCAAGAGTAGAAAAAAAGAGTAGGAATTGTATATTCTATGACTTCAGATAGAGTTTGAAACTGAGGGTGGGGTGAAATATCTCCCATACCTTGTAGTTATCCAGCCTTCCTGTTTAGGAGTCCTGCCAGGTATAATCCTTGTAGTGACTGGACTGGCCTTCAGTGGTCAGACAGCTATGACAACAGACAATGTCAAAGCCTACCAGACTCTTATTTCAAGTGCAGCATTTACCCCAAAAGTTAAATTGCTATATCAAAAGCAAGTGGTCTCAACGACTTACTTATGTAAGGAATACAGACTGTCAATTCTTTAAGGAGAGTCTGGAGACCAACAACAAGAAAGTCTCATTAAGAGAGACATTGTCCTGGGGAGTTTCAGGCACCATAAAGCAGATTATCAGAGGCTGTTAGGAAGATAGCCTGTGTGACTTTTCCACAGTAGATTCGGAAATGTTTGCCCTGGTAACTTTAACCTTATCACAGATTTGAGTCACTTGCATGACTGGAATCATTGTGCAAAAAGCATTTGAAAAAATTGCCAAAACAAAAAAAAAATCTGTGGCTAAATCTCCCAAACAATCATTTCTTTGGTGATACACACAAATACTGCAAGCCATTCAAAAAGCCATTAGAACCTACAGTTGGGCTTATATCAGAGAGAGTTTTGGTAAAGAAACTAATGAACAAAAAGTTAAAAAACATGTTTCCAGAAGGTTTAAGATAAACTAAAATAAAGCTCTTTTTTTTTTTTTGGCTTAAGCATATATTATATAATCCTCCCCCACCAATATTAGAAAAAATGACAAGTTCATTTATGCATTCATGAAACTGAGATTATTTAGTTCAAAATATTACAAACTCTTGACAACATCCCACTGAAGGAAAATCAGGACCTGAAGGGCTAGCAGTGCTACATGGAAATCAAGCAACAAGCTTTCTTGCATTAGTGAATTATGACTACACAGCATTATTTACATGCTTGTCCACACTGGTAAGCTCTGACTGCTTACAGAGCTAGAAAGCTGAAGAGAATTAGAAGAGGTTCAGAAAACTCCTTGAAAAAAAGAAATAACTGAGAGCATTCGTGCAATTAAGTAAGGTTTTTCATCACAACAGTGTTTGCAAAAATCATGATTATGTCTGTGCTCCTATCTTTAGGGACAGTCAGCTGTTAAAGTCTATTGTAAATGCATAATTCACCTGAAAAATGATTGAAAAATGACGATGAGATGCTTTGATTTTAGTTGAATTGGGAAGGCTTGAGAATATATAAAAACAAGTAATTTCTTTCTGATCATGTCAATTCCTCTATCAAAGCTTTTAAAACTTATTTTTCTCTAAACTGGTTAAAACTGAGGAACATGAAAAAGTGCGACAAGATAGAAACCCATAACAAACTTTGGGTTTTGTTTTAAAATTAATTATTTTCATTCTTTTTTCTTTTCTCCTTATTCCATTCATTTATTCCTAATGGCCTCCCTTAGTTTTTCATTTCCAGCCATTGGTTTAGTCCATAGTGAAGCACTGGTGGTCCAGGAAGACTTTGTGCTCTAATGAACTGCTCTCAGAGAGATGCCAACACTTACCTGTAGCCGTTTTAACTGTGTGTCTGCACATCCTCAGGTTTATTACCGTTTGCTCTCAGGTCCCACATGTAAACAGAAAAACTAGCAGAATGGCATGTACATGTGCATGGAAGTTTTCATCTGTTATCCTGCTTTTGCCATTGACTCATTCATAAATTATTTTCAAATATATTCTCTATTCTCCACTAAAGTGACTTTGTTCTCAACTCCTGACAGGACTCCAAGACACACTTTGTGATCTTGATGGGAGCACGTGAGCCACAGATACCTAAGGATCAAACACCAGTGAGTGTGTGTGTATGTGTGTTTGTGCAAACATGCACTTAGCATTCTTGAGCTCACTTTTGTGCTTAATTTCCCAGTTCTCTAGACTACTTTTTAAAAAGTGGACTTAGGTATATTTTTACAGTTAAATCAAATGATGACCAATTCAGGTATGTCAAGGTTGTATTTGAGACAACGGATACAATTCTGGTCAGTGCATCCTGTAAATATGTATATGATACTAGATTTGGAAAAAGTCAACATAAGCTACTTTGCCTGCTTCTCTAGAACACACAACTTTTTGGTATATGTGATGATGCTCCAACCAACTGAACCACCTGGCCAGGCATATAGCTTATTACTTTGAAAGTCTCTTACAACGTACAACACTGAGAAGTCCATTGTGCATGTCATATATTTATAATAATAGCAATATTTACAGAGCATTTATATGTGCCAAACATTTTCATAGGCACTAACTTATTTATATTCATGGCAATCTGGTGGATATGTATTATCTTCATTTTATGTAAGTGTTAATTCTATATATCTCAAGGAAACTGGGATATGGAAAGGCTAAATAACTTGCCCACACAAGTAGTGAGCTAGGATTTGATTCTACAATATTTGGTTTGAAATTTGCTTAAAAGCTAATATGACCACAGATGCATTAAAGGCTCATTTTTGTCCTGATAATCTAACCTTTTGAGTACATTAAAATGTACTGAAGTGTAACTTGGAAGTCATTTAGCTTGAACTTTTGTACATTATAGAAATCTTAACCAAAGAAACATTCTTTTTTAAAATTTATTTTTTGATTACATTTGACATACACTATGTTAGTTTCAGGTGTACAACACAGTGCTTAGACATTTAATGTACCTGATGAAGCAATATAGACCCCTCTTGACAGGTAATCATTTGGCCTCTGTAGAACATTTCAAGTGACAGGGAGCCTAATACAATGTAAGTCAACCCCCTCATTTTTTTTTTTTCTTAGAGTTTGTTAAATCTCCTTTCTTGCAACTTCTTCCCATTGTTCTTAGTTTGGTCCTCTAGAGCCACTCAGAGTGACTGGCTGGACAGATGTTGACAGGAAAGTCCTTCAAATAGTTGAAGGCAGTAATCATGTCCCTCTGGGTCTTTTGTGCTCTGGGCTAAAAATCCCTAGTTCCTGCAAACATTTCTCATGCTGCCTGGTGTTAGCTTTCTAGTAGCCAGTTTGTCTTTAAAAATCATCCTCTGACAGAGGTGGATTTAATATGAAGCTAAGTAAGAGTTTCAAGGCTCCACTTGCACAGGCCCCTTCCATAGCCTCTGCAGGGCACTGAACAATGTGCTTATATAGCAATATGTTTTGTAAATCTTGTAAAAGTGATGTATTTAAACCTCAATGCATAAAGACTGTTCTGACTTTTCAGACATTTAGGCGGAAATGCCAGGTGGCTCTGGATCAGCCACAGGCATCTCTGCATGTAGCTTGTTGGGGATATCCTTCACTGGGTTAGTGAGATAGACCTGTGTGTTTGCAGTCACTTCCGTGACTGCTCAGTAATCACACTAGCTGTCCCAGGAATGGCTTGTGAGAATTTTTCTCTATCTTCTGTGCCAACTCCTGGCATCTTAACTTGAGGAAATTGAAGATAACCTGGTTAGTGAGTATTGTAAGTTCAAAGGGTATTTAAAATAAATGCCTAAGAAAACTTGCAATGATCTGAAATCTTATAACTGAGACATGAAAGAAACTAGAGAACAGTTTTCCTGAAGTTAGCAATAATCCTAAACATTCATATCACATTACTAATTAGTTATGAAGATAGAAAAATGTTAAGCAATTAGTAATAAAAACCATGCTAGAGGATTGAATTATTTCTTCCCTCTACAAAAGACATTATAAAAATGCTGTTATATAAAAAGGTGATGTAAGGCCTCTGGAGTAACCACATTTTTTAGATTTGTGAAATTTGTGACATTTGTCAACTTTTCATCATTTTGTGATCCCTTTCTTCATTCCAACTAAACATTAACTTTTATATTTAGTTTCACATTAATTTTATAATTTTTAAAGATGCTCTGCAAATCATATAGGTTTTAGACTGTACAAAACCTAGACTCTGGATCCATCCTGCTCTCTGGACTCAGTGAAGTCTGGACAGAAATATAACAATGAGACTTTTACCTCCTTTGATCTAACACTTCACTTTCACTGTTTCAGGCTGGATTCCATTAGTTTTTCTAGCAGTCTTGCTGTATTGAACACTGAATTGCTGAATCAGAATCTTGGGGTTTAATGTAATCTTGAAGGTCATCTAAACCAAACACTTATCCTATGCTCAAATCCCCAGTTGATACCCCTGCCAGGCAGTTGGCCTGAGGTTGAAAGCTTCCTGTGACAGGAAACTCATTTGGCCCTGTGCAACACATTACATCTTTGAACAACTCTAAATTTCAGAAGGATTGAACAATGCTTCTTGTTGGATTTGCTGTAAAATTAAATATCTTTCTCTCTTCATTTTTAGATAAACTGCCTTTATCTAAATCTCCTTTTAAACCGCTTTCTTGAGATATAATTCACATACTATACAATTTACTGCTTAAAGTACAAAATTCAATATTTTTGGCAAAGTCACAGGGTTGTGCAACTACTGCTGCTCTGTGATTTTAGAACATTTTTGTACCAAGAAAGAACCCATGTATCCGTTCCCAGTGAATTTCCATTTCTTCTACCTATCTCCCTGTGAGCCCTAAGCATTCACTAACCTACTTTCTGTCTCTATTAATATGCCTATTCTCAAAATATTATACAAATGAAGTAATATAATATGTAGTCTTTTGTGATTAGCTCCTTTCACCTAGCATAATGCTTACAAGGCTTATTCTCTCATTTTATGTTTTTAAACATTTTTTTTTGTAAACCTAAAGGTAGAACTTTATAGTTATCTCCATTTAATTTCAGCTTTTTAATTATGGCTAGTTTTCCAACCTGTCCAAAATAATTTTAACTTTCCAACATATACTTCAAATAGTTATCCTTTTACTAATGGCCTGTTTTGTGGTAGCCTGGTCACTGGTAGGGGGAAAAATTAAAGTTACAGTAATTACTATTTATAAACCACTTAATGCCAACCAGGGATTAACTTATTTATAAGTATTGCTATAAATATAATAACAATACTATAAGGTAATACATTATATCTCCATTTTATTAAAAACAAACAAACGATGCTTAAACCAGGTAAGTAACTTGCCTAAGTTTATATAGCCAGGGAGTGGCAGAACTAGGGTTCAAACCCAGTTTGAAAATCTGGCTCTGAAGTTATACTTTAAAAGTTATACTTTAAACCAGTAGACTCCATGATGCCTCATGACAATCTTTAGTCCCCCATAATAATATCCAGAAGCATAACTATGCACAATTGTCTATACATATATTGCTTCATGTTAGTATCATTCTTTGGAAACACTATAAGTATTGTGATCTTTAATATACTGTTAAAGACCTTAACTTCGAAAGGGTAGGTAATCTGTTCAAGGGTACTAGGTAATGAGTGATGTAGCTGCTGTTTGCTTCCAAGGAGACCTAATGTCAAAGGCCTTGCCTTTCCCCTAAGATACTGTGCCCCTTGGGTGGTGGAATTGGTCACTTCTCTAGTGATGTTCTGGGAGCATCAGTAGTTGAGAAGTTATCTGGAGTCCTCATTCTGATGTAACAGTTGATCTCTTGAGACAATAGGCAGAGGGGAGGTGGGAGGGGATAATGGGAGGGAAAAGGAGGAAGGGTTTTCAGGAACATGTATACAGGACACATGGACAAAACCAAAGAGGGGTAGGATCAAGGGTGGGAGGCAGAGATGGCTGGGGTGGGGGGCAGTAGTGGGGGGAAAATAGAGACAACTGTACTTGAACAACAATTTTTTAAAAACCATCAACATTGCCATGTGTGTATACACATGCATGTATGTAAATACACACAATATGCACATATATACATGACATGCATCATGTATATATGTATATATACATGCAAACATGTGTTTAATATGTGCACACACATCTATATTCATATCTGAATATACATGAATGCATAAATATGTATATGTGCGTGCATATATATGTAACGTAACCTAGCCATTTGGCCTAAAACTGAGAAAATAGTAAATTTTCACTGCTGACAGATTTCTATTCCAAGATGCCAGTTTTGTGATGAAAAATTCAGCATATCACTGTTCAATCTGTTTCCCTGCTTCAGTCTGAGAAGTTATTCATTTTTAAAATATATCCCTAGAAAGTCCTTTTGATGGGAAGGTGGGACTTAGAAAATATCATATTATGGATTTCACAGTGAGGTCCTTTGTTCATATGCCCATTTTAACACAAATGCAGTTTAAGATGAACAGCGTCTGATAGGAAATAGGGGAAGTGATATCACGTAAAGGCAATGTGAGGTCTGAGGCATACAGTTATGAGGCAGGAGTTGGCTAAGGCAGTCAGTCAATCAGCCCTACATGTAGAGGCCAGGGTGTATGGGTGTTTATTTAAGTCATCCTTAATGGCTCTTACATGACTTACCCTCTTTCTTAATGGCAAAACCCACTAAGTATACAGTTACAGTTTGAAAAATGTTCATAGTCTATACCTTGCTGGCTATTATTATTATGATCAACAAAATAGTGATAATCACACTCTGGTATTGTTCATTTTAAATGAGATTTTAAAATTATCTTAGAAAATTATCAATTATCTTTGAAGCACTGGTCTTAAGGGAAAATTTTAAGGAACATTGTTTTAATTTTCCTACAATTTTATAAAATAGTTATTTGATGCTATTACTTTATCAAATAAATAATTACTTGGCATCTTTGGCTTTTTTGAAATATGGTAATTGTCACCAATATGGCCATTGCCTGTGTTGTCAGGTATCCTGGTTCTAGTGGCCTAATAGGTGGCTGGGTTTGATTGTATGAACTCCAGTCATCTCAGGGTACTGTGCTTTGTGGGGTTCTGTTTAAAATTAGGATGATAAATAAACTTTATCTCACCTATAACTTGACACCTTCCTTATTCATCTCAATTGGTTGGTTCCTATGTCTGAGTCAGACTCCCAAATCAGAAGTTTTAGATTCAAAGCCTGTTATTAGGCTTACTTTCAAAGAAGCCTGCTGCAATGTCCTAACTTCAACATCTAGACAGCTTGTCTTTCACCTCCAAATTCATGGTCTTCTGAGAGGAAAAACTCCCTTCCTTTTGGTGAGTTTGCATGACTACCTAGTTTCCGTCTCTGTGCCTGACTTCTTCTTCCAACCTGTTCCGGTCTGGAAAACTTCCACACATGTGTACTCCTTTTAAGTACTTCCTGATTTAGTAGCTTTGCTGGGAAAAAAATATTCTTTAGGAAATATCCACAGCAGAAGCTCACAGGCTCCAAACCCTGTCCTGTCGGTTTTTCTCTCAGTACTTTGCTCCTCCAGAAAAAATTCTTCCATTTTTTCTGGCAAAATATTTTTTTTCCTCCCAAATTCAGCCCATGGTGCTTGTCTTTCTCCCTAAACTCAGTTTGTTAGGGACTCTGTTCCAAAGACAGAAAACTCTGTAAAGGGAAACCAGGCAGCACAATACATGCCATGCATTATCAATTGCCCTACTTATTGCCGATGATGCTTCCCTGGGAAATGACAGGGAAAACTTTGGTAATAAAACTTATCCATCATTTACAACAAACCCAGAATCTGACCACTTTTTTTACCTCTCCAATACAACCACTCTGGTCCTAGGCACGAGTATTTCCCACCCAGATTACTCCCATAAGTGGTCTTCCTTCTTCCACACTTGACCTTGTACTGAAGACTCCTGACACTGTAGCCAGAGCATCCTGTTAAAACATGTTTTATTTCTCAGCTCTTAAAATCTTGAAACCTACCATTTTCATCCATAGTAAAAGCCTGAATCCTTTCAATGGCCTTGTCCCTCCCTGGCTTCTCCTTCCAGGCCCCAGAGTATTCCATGACACACTCCCACCTCCAGGTATTTGCACATTTTATGATTTTTATTTTTCCTTCTTTTGTTTGCTCAGAATGATTCTTCTCCTAGGAAAGACTTCCCTAGTCATTTTATTTAAAATTGCACACACTCCTGATCTTTCTTTCCTCTTTTGTTTCTGTAGTGATTTTAACCTTTAAATTTCCCCTGTAATTTTCCTATACATCCACCACCCCATCCACAACCCCTTTCATGCTAAGAACATAAGCTCAGTGAGTTTTTTTTGGTTTTTAATTAATATGTTCTTAGAATCTAGGATGGTTCTGGGCACTCACCCACCAATAAATATTTATTATATAATGAAAATCAATGAATAAGTTACTTGCATTATTTCATATTTATACTGGGATCTAGATCTAGCTCAGTACATTAATCAGTGTTCTTTAAAATTTGATTAAAAATCATCTACTCTAGGGACACACCAGTGAATAAGCACTTAACATGTACACCTATAAATAAATAAGAAAACATTTTTGTAAGTTGGTAAGTGCTTTGAAGGGAAGAAATGGGGTACAGTGATGGAGAATAGCTAGGAGGATCCAAGTCAAGCGACTGCCCTCTTTAAGGAGGTGTCAAACCAAAATTTACAGAATGATTAGATAGCTGTGTAATGAGTCCAAATATTCTGGAGTATGAAAGAGCATTTGAAAGACTGAAAAGAACCTGCAACTGGAGCCCACTGAGGGAGAAGAAGGAATGTGGGTAGTGAGGTGGACCATGATTAGGCAAAGACTTACAGACCTAACATTTGTTTAGAATGAACACTTTCCTTCCGAGTAAATAGGTTTAGGGACAAAGTGTCTTAGATACTATGAATTCAGGAAATACGAGATGACATAGTTTATATAAAATATAATAAAAAACAAGAAGGCATGCATAAAGCAAAATGTAGAATATAAATAGGAAAAGTGAACCATTTTTTCCTTTCCTGTTAGTTTACTTCCCTATAGTCTCTAAATATTTAGAGTCAGAATATCTTAGTTTTAATGGAAAAAAATCACATTCATTCATATACGTGTAACCACAAAGGAAAAAAGGAGAAGAAAAATTCCAAAATAAATTGTGGAACTTGCTCCAATGAATTTTTTAATGGAAAAGATATTTTTTTAATTTAAATTATTTAATTGCTGTTCAATTACAGTTGTCCATAGTTTATCCCCACCCCTCCCCCCACTCCCTCCAAACCTCCCTCCCTCCTTGCCATTGATATTAAATTTAGGTCATTTCTTTTGTGGGCTCTCCTAAATAAAAGTGCAGATACGAATAATATGAACATTCATTGTCATTTTCTATTATTAAAAAAACCTCACAAAAACCACCATAACAAAGATTTTGCAACAGTGGACAAACTGTTATCAGCTGAGTGATCAAAAATAATCAAGTCATCAAAGTCAATAGAAAGCAGTACAGGCCAAAGTAGTTTAACATGTTCCTTCTACTGTCTGTATCTGTTGTGAAAAATAAAAGTTTCTATATACTCATCTATTATTTAAATATCCTCTGTCTACAGGGTTGGCTTTATTTCTTTGAAAAATGTGTGTTTGTTGGAAAATTCTAGAATTAAACGTAGAACACCATTTACATTTTGTTAGTCTGTTGAAACCGAATCTGTAGGCAGAGACCAGCAGAGCCGCTGATGGAATTAATGCTTATGCAATTCAATGTTGCCTAGTGACAAATTGTGTGTGTGAGCCTTTAGCCTTCTGGAAACTACTTTCAAGGTTGGTATAAGTCTGTGGAATGCTTTATGAAATCACTAGTTTCCTAGGCCTATAAAGAGTACTTCAAAATGCCTACAATTATATTTTCTGGTTGTTAAAAAGGATTAATAGTTTTTAAAAATAAAATGCTCAATTATATATTCTTTACAATATCAGTTTTTTTAATCAAAATTTTCTCAGGAGATCTACTAAGCCCTCCTACAAACCAGAAGTTGTTTCTGTAATACCCTGGCCTCCTTGATACACAGAATACTTAGAAATAACTAAATGTTACTAAACATATTAAGCCAATAATGAAGGCTGGGTGAGTTTAATACTCTTGGTCTTACATATCTCTCTGCCCCTAAAGCAATAGGATTCTCACAATCTTAGCCTCTACTTAAATGGCCTTTGGGAAAAAATATTTATATATTCTATATTTTCCACATATATAATTCTTTTATTTGTATTAATTCAAATAGGCCCATATGATATCTTTAAAATGGTTTTGGGGAAAATTTACACAAGTTTCAAAATCATTCACTGTCACTAAAGGCAGTCTAATGGTCAATGATTTCCTTTACGTGGACATTGGTTTTGATTCTGGTTTCCTTGGACACAGCAAAGGCTTTTCTGATGTGGAAATAATGCCTGGGAAAGAACTACCCTGTCCATGCAAGTAATGAGATCCTGACAGCCTCGGGTGGGTTTGGCTGTGGGGTCTGGTAGCCTTCCTAGTGACAACTTTAATAGCCCAGGGAGAGTGTCTTCATTTACTACCATGAACATCTTCGGAATGAACTGAAGGGGGCGATATTTACCAAGAAAATTCAGCAGGGCAGTACTTTGGAAATGAACCTGGGAACTCATACGTTTAAGATATAAATCGTTTTATTTGCCAGCTGCCACTAACATTACACAAACATCATACACACACACACACACACACATACACACAAAATGCGCAATGCAGAACTACTAAAGGGCGAATTTCAAATAGCACAGGTTGTATTATGAATTACATTCATAGATCATAATAATAGCAAGTTTGTTTTTGTCGACAAAAGTAGTCTCTACCATGTCTGTCTCAACTTAAGGAAACATTTAAAATAAATTCAGTCTTGAAAGTCCCTCATAGGATGGACTTTGGTTGTTTTTGTACACCAAAAATAATTTCTCCTTTCAATTATGTTAATGAGCATAGGTAAAATAGATAAGTCAGGCTCTGTGGTACCTCTCCTTCCAAGAGCTCTTTTTCTGTTTTGGGTTTCTTCTAGTCCTTAACAGAGAACTTCTTGCAATTAAATCTTAAACTTGTGCTAGAAAAAGTAGTCACCAGTTTATGTCTAAATGACATTTGGTAAAGTTATTATTGGGGAATAAATATACCTGAATAAATGTAAATGCGTATATGCATTTAACTTCATGTGTATAAAATTGAATCCAATAAAATAGAATAACAAACTAATACCTCCCAAACTAGGGATTTTGTTATCCTGCCATTAACAAAATAAACAAAGCACATAATAAGTATATATGCTCATTTTATAACAGTAGCCACACTGCCCCTGGTTTGCCTGTGCCAGAAAATTTGTGATTCCAGCCACTCCTCTCTTTCCCCAGATAACTCAATCTGCAGTAAAAACTCCAAGGCTCCAAATTATACTACTAATTATTCATTTTATTCTCCAATCTAAAAGAAAAACAACCTTGGGTAGATTTGGGTTGGTAGTATAGCATGGATAAGGTATTATTTGAAATACAGTTTAAAAAGGTTAATATTTGCTATTTTTTAAAGGGGGATACTCAATAGTTGTATGTCATACCTATAAAAATCTATATAGACAATTTTATGTTATCCCCAAATATAAGCACAAATCATCACTTCTACAAAATAAATATGGTTGATTGTAGATAACTCTCTTTATAGTTTAACTTCCTTATCTCTAAAATGGGAAGGTTGGACTAAATTTTCATTGGACAGAGCTCACTTCCTAATCTAATACAATCACCTCACAGACCAGGAATGAAGACTTGATTGTCCAAGATCAAAGAGCTAAAGACAGTGAGAGTCTAGCTTGGAACCCAGGTTTGCAGACAAGCCCACTCCCTGCTTCTCCATCAGAAATGCAGTGTGTGGCTCCTAGAACAAATGCTGTCCCATGATGTTGGCAAGGTACCCACAAAGGCAGATGCTGCTGAGCCAGATGAAGGATGCCAAAGTCTCCAGGTATACATATCATGAAATGTCTTCTACCAGTCAGGGAGAAATGGAGAAAAGCAAAAAGGAGAATGAAGCTGAGAAGCATGAGGCAGTGTAGTCTCCATGGACAAGGGCAAATCATAGATGCAGTGAGGATGAAACCGGGGGCTGGAGAGAGCAAGCTGGATACCTGTGTGCTTGCCAAAATCAAAACAAGGAACGTTTTCTGTAGGTTGCCAGATCATCGCTTCCCCTCTGCCCCCTTCATGTAGTGTGTGTTTTCGAGAAATCTTGGTTTCCCCTCCCTCTTTCTTTCTCTCTTCATGTGCCTGCTCTTCGTTCTCTTTCAATTCAATATCTGTTCATTCTTATTACTTAAGTTTTTTAAATTACTAGATGTTTAAATATGCTTATATTGATTTCACTTTATTTTTAAATTAGGAAATAGTTTAAGAATTGACATAATCCTGAGTTGGGGGTAAACTGAGAAATTAAATTGTATTTCAGAAAGAATTTGCCTTAAAATTAAGAGCCTGCTGCAACGACAAATGTAGAGCCTTTCATAACATTCCCGAGACATTTTTCAAGTATTTGCAAAATGATACAATTATCACAGTCACATAAGCCATTTGCTTATCACCTAAGGGGCCCCAAGTCTAAAACATGTTCTCTCCTTCCAACATTATTTTCCAGTAAATAATTTGCCATGATAATCTTGTTTTGCTCTTGGGGCACTTTATGTCAACTCAGTGCTCTCATGTTTCCTTATATCACATATTGAGCAATCGAGTTGGTTGCATATCAGCAAAGATCAAGACTATCAGGTTTCTTGTGATTATTTCCATGCACTCAATCATCAAGTATGTTGAATTCACAGACAGTGGTAAAATACCAATCCCAGACTCAATTCAAAACTATGGATATGTGTTGCTTTGGGCTTGGGGACAATCTCTTTTATGATATGAAAAAGAAGACTGTCTCTAGGAGAAAGCACATCAGAAAGCTGATGTCCTTCTCCAAACATGATGCCACTGTTTGCTTTTGTACTTAGAGGTCTTTCCATGCTATGCATTCCTAGAGTTAGTTCTTTAGTTTACAGCTGCCACTGATTTTTACAGGGCTAACTCTGAGACTCCTTTACAAATGTAGCTGTTCTTCTTTACATAGTATCTGCTGTCTAGGCTGCTCTTTCCACTGCTCTGGTGGTCTAGCCTTCTCTAATGCTGCCACACTAATTAAAATAAGCAGATTTTTAGTTTTCTCCTTTTTATCACCACAAGTATTAAATTCCCTATAACTGACTACTCATTCCCAGAATACATACTGCTTTTGTCAGACACTCAAAAGAGATGTTACTATTGGGATGTATTATTGATTTCTAAAATGACCAGAGGAAAATTTCTGATTTAGTTTTTTGTGTCTTCTTATACAAGGTTAATGAATTTATGAGGCTTTCCCACAACAGAGCATGTCAGGTTATAATGGCCATCTGTTAGCCTTTGGACTCATAACATTGGCAAATCAATAGCAACCCAACAAAGCAGAGAGAGGGGCACTTTGCTACAAAAGAGTGTTGAATAATTACAGATTATTTTAACTATAGTGCATTTATTCATGTATCCTGAAGCAATCCCTCCTTCACAAATAATCATTCTCAATAAAATTATAAAGTTCACAGATAATGAGAGAGCATATCTTTTCTTTCATCTAATGCTTTGTATTCATTTGTTGCGTCTCTCACCTTTGTGAAACATCTTAAAGCTGTACAGAAACTATGAAAACCTAGGAAAAGAGGGTGATCTGGAAAAAGGGACCAATGAACTTTAATTAAGTTCATTTTGGTAGGTCTTTGGAAGAAAGAAAAAATAGAATTTGTATCTACTGGAATCTGAACACAGTGGGCTGACTGCTTGAAACTAAGTTTTGCATTATTAATTCTTAAAAAGATTTTCTACAATTGTGCCTAATAAGAAAGAGTGGAATAAAAACTGTATGTACTAGAACAGGTACTTGAATAACTTAATTCGTCCAATGTCATTTTCATTATACTTTCATAATTTCATCTAATCTTGTCATCCCATTGATGAGATTCCACAGAAACTTAACCCTTATTTATGAGTAGCCTATGGTAAAATTGGTTTTGTTATTTATTGTTTTACTTAAATTCATAGAACATATTGACAATGTTAAGTGAGGACTGACTTACTGCAGTCTTTAGTCAAAATATATAAATATTTTGGTTGTCTATGACCTTGACTGCATCAATGTCTTTTAAAAATGGAGTGTACATAAAGAAAAAGGGCACAAAGTTAAAATAAAACAAAAAATAAATGAGCAATGTAAGTTAAAATAGCTGTAATTAGTTCCTGTGAATTGGTATAAGAACACAAATTGTATTTATGCTATTTTTATGTTATATGTATTTCCCACTTCCCCAAAGTTCATATTATTACGCTGCTTTGCTTTTACAAAGGACCTACATTAGTATTGTGAAGGCTTTTCTTTGTAAAGGTGAAAATCCTCTTTAGATTTCTTTCGGTTAGAGAAGAGAGGTACTGATGAAAGTTGTGTGACTTGAACTTTTGGAAAGTGAAAAATCAGTTTCTCTTATTTAATTTGGCTGTAAAAAATATTTGACAAAATCATTTGCCAAGCCCTGTTCTAGACTGACTCAGAAAGGAAAAGGTAAGACTTCTTCTTTTAACCAATTAACCTGATATTTCTCTTTCATCTTTATTATCATATTGTCTAACACACACACACACACACACACACACACACACAATTTTGTCTTTTAAATTTTCACATATTTGATGCAGAAATCTAAAACCAACACAAAACAAACCTAGCAACTGCCCGGTCTTTCACATGGTCCTGGGCATGTTTTTAGATGCAGTTCTCAGCAATCCTCTGAACGACAAGAGGCCCTGACGTCTCCCTTCCATGTGCAGCCCTCAGCCCCTGCAGGGCCTGAAGCAGCCCATGCCCCAGGAACGTGTAGCTCCACATTCTGATTTTTTCTCTGACAGTCTTTCCTTCTAATGATATTGGCTCATATACGAACAAAAAGTATGGTAGTGAGCAAGCCACTATGGGACCAGAATCAATTCTTGGCCTAAGGATGAAGACTGAGCTACTTATATGAAAGTTAACTCCGTGGGGATTATAAAGTCTTGCCACTAAACTATTATGTATCCTTTTCCATTCAATATAAAGTCAAGATTTATATTTAGAGAAACCATTTTCTGGCCTCATCCATATTGATAACAATAGACCATGGTACAAAATAACCCTCTTAATTGGCTAACATGTCATTTTACTTTTCTTGGAGGACATTCAGTATGAATTTATATTTTGTGTGATAGAAGTTGCCTTTGTACAAATTCCATGGTGACTTAAAACTATGCTTGTAGACATCTGCTCCTTTAGTAGGAAAGTGCCCACAGTCACTCATTTCTGTTGAAATAAGGTAGTCACCTGACTTGTTGGTGAGTAACTGGTCTGCCCTGACAGGGAACATATGGACAGTTTGATACAGTGAGCAAGAGTAAGATTTCATTCACATAGCAGGACTCACAGGAAATTAGCAGGTATGAAAACATCACTGAGCAAAAGTTGTATTTTGACACTATCCATCATTTGTCCTTTGAATCTTACAGTCTTTATAATGGTGATAAATATATCTTTAAGTTACCCACTAGATTAAAATACAGAACCAAAAAAAAAAAAAAAAAGACAAATTCTTTCCTATGAGGTGGTTTTAAGCTAATGTATTATGCTGCAGGCTGGAAATACAAAACCCATCTTATTAAAACACATCATAAATGACCCATGTAGAACAGTTTATTTTTCATTAACAAGGTAAGGAGGTGTGGGGCCAAATAAATCAAAATGAACAAGGCAATAATTGTCCCTCCAATGATATCATCTTAAATGTGGAAGTAATGAGGAAAACACACTTTAAAGAAAGAATGTTTTACTGGTGAATTCATTTTTATACTTAGAAAAAAAAAACTTCTTCATGCCTCTGAGAAATAGTGAGTCTATTATTTTATGTGAAAAGTAAAATTTAAAAGAATACAAAGTTAGATTCATGAAGCTGGTCCAGGAAATACAAGTAGTAATTTACTTTAAATAATAGGAGTGCAAGAAAATGTTTAACTTTTAAAAATAACTTCTTAATAACTTTGTACAATGACAGATGGTCACTAGACTTATTGTGGTGATCATATCATAAGGTATATATAAGTGTAGAACCACCGTTATACACCTGAAACTAATATTGTATATCAGATAGAATTTAATAAAAAAATCCTAGCTAAACCAAATGATTACTTCTGATATGAACTCCAGTGCTTGCAGGATTAACATTCAGAGAGCAACATTGTCTACAATATCTTTTATATTTATAATGGTATAGATTTCATAGGAATATAATGACCATTATTATAGTATATTTTTTAAAATACACATTGCTCAAAAATTGACAATAACATCTTCACAGGCAGTGAGATTCCCAGAGTTCAGATGTCTCTTTCCTAAGTTTGAATAGGTGGTATTGACCAGGTTAGAGGTTGTCGGTGACACACTGAGTTTTGTAATCTTCTAAAGCAAGTTGGTATGAGCCTATGGCTTGAGCCTCCAATATTTTTTTTTCTAAATCTCATACTAAATAATGAGTACCTAGGAGCTTTTGTTTTCTCTATTTTAAGCAAAGTGATCAGTGACAAACAGCAACCAATGCTGCCTCTCTTACAATTTGTATTACATCCACTTAATGAATAGCATCCACTCGAGGACCTGCCGATAGATGAGATGATACAAAAGCTATAGTACATATGTACAACAGAATATCACTAGGCCATAAAAAATGAAATCTCACATTTGCAACAGAATGAAGGGACCTGGAGGGCATTAGTTTAAGTGAAATAAGGCAGACAGAGAAAGACAAACATCATATGATTCTACTTATATGTGGAATATAAAGAACAAAATAAGTGAACAAACAAAATAGAAACAAAGCCACGGGTGTACAGAATAGACTGATGGTGGCCAGAGGGGCCGGGTTTGATGGGCTGGGTGAACAAGGTGAAGGGACTGAGAAGTACAGATGGGTAGTTACAGAACAGTCCTGGGGATGCGCAGCGCAGCACAGGGAATGGAGTCACTGTGGGTGGTGCCAGGCAGTCCCTGGACATCCTGGGGGACAACTTTGTAAAGTACATGACTGTCTTGCCAGTAGGCCATATACCTGATACTAATGCAAAATAATATTAAATGCAAACTGTAATGGAAAAATAAAAATAAAAAATAAAATCTAGAACAAAAGTAAGCTTGAATCTGAATGTTTTCAATAGCACTGCAATAAATAAATGTTAGTGTTACTTACTTTTTAATTTCCCTATGTACTTATAACCACAGTAAGAGATTTTTCAACAGTTTTATTGAAATTTTTGAAAATAAAAAAGAAAACTATTAATATCTATTGGTAAGTGTGATTTCATAGGGGGCCCTATTAGTATATTTATTTTATGCTTAACCAAGTTATCTCTATGTATCTAGCATATAAAAACATAGCTTTTAAACATAAAAATTTAAAACACATAGTTTTTAAATTTTAAAATTTTATTATTTAAAAGTAAACAAATATTTTATATTCATGTAGAAGAAAAAATAATAGTTTAGGATTTCTATATCCATTAGAGACATTTTAATATTTGTCTTAACCCCTTCCCCCCAAATTTTCCTGTTTGTAACATATTGTTTTCTTTTGTCTTTTTCAAAAGAACAGTCTAGAAATATATGCTATTTTGAGTATGTGCATACAAATTTCCATAACTATAAGCATGTTTCCACAATTCCTCTATGTCCACACAAAAAGGAAAAGTATATAGCTAAGAATCTGAGGACTGAACCATCTGAAAAGAGCATTCATTTGACTAAAAAGGAAGAGGACTAGATGGGTTATCCATGTGGAATAATATTACAAACTCGGTCAGATTATGCAAATAATGATTTTGTAAAATATTTTGGAAAATACACACCAAGGCAAAATCTATTAGTAGAATGTTTGCCTTCCGAAAGCATGCAACCTAGAATATTGTCTTAATTTGTATAGAGCGTGGGTGTGGTCATTACACAGAACAGATTTTTAAACAGGGCCTCAGACCAGCCTATAGCAGGAAACCCAATGACCATGCTAGCGATGCAGCTTTCTAGCACTGTTCCAAACTTAACCAAACAGAATCTCTGGGCCTGGCTTCACGGGCCAGCGTAGAAAAGCAGCAAGCTCAGTTCAATGGTCTGCTGTCACCATATTGAGACTTTTCACTGACTTTTGAGCAATAGGCTTCACACTCTTATTTGGCACTGTGCCCTGCTTAAGTGTGTAGCTGGTTCTAGGAATGGGCACTCAGGAGTCTATCTGCCTTTTAAACACCCAGTGCAGGTGATTTCAATTCAGATGTTTGCATAATACATTGTAATACACACCAAAGACTGAGAATAAATGGCTTCTAGAATAAAAAAGCAAAAAAAATTTTTTTACTCTGAATACTCTGATCTTACTTCTTATTGTCTAATAAGAAAGGGCTAAGAACATAGAGGCAACGAAGAAACCATGGGAGACAGTTACCACATCATCTTAGAATTCATAAAAGGCTAGCAGTGAGAGTCAGAGAAAAGCCAAACACTATACTTATATCATAAGAACATTTTCAAAATTCTGAGATAGATGGGATTGTACATTTGGTCAGAAGTTCTATAAAGAATGTGGTCAGTGCCCTTGTCAGTGTGGCTCAGTGGGTTGCAGTGTCATTTTGTAATGGAAAGATTGTGGATTTGATTACCAGTTTATGGCACCTAGCTGGCGGGTTCATCCCTGGTCTGCGTGGAGACAGGAGTCGACCTATCAATGTGTCTCTCTCACATCGATATTTCTTTCTCTCCCTTCCTCTCACTCTTCCTCTCTCTCTAAAAGCGATTAAAAAAAGTCCTTGGTTGAAGATCAAATAAATAAATAAATATATGCGTACATATATATATATATGTATTATGTTGTTCAAAAAATCAATCTGTTTTTTTCTGTGAAAAACACATTTTTCATTTTCACCAATAACTTTATTGATTGGGTATTTTAAAAAATATTTTATTTCTTTATTTTTTTTTAGAGAAAGGGGAAGAGAAGGAGAAAAACGTCAATGGGTGGTTGCCTCTCACATGGCCCCCACTGAGGACCTGGCCTGCAACCCAGGCATATGCCCTGACTGGGAATCGAATGACCCTTTGGTTCAGAGCATGCGCTCAATCCACTGAGCTACACCAGCCAGGGTGGGTATTTTGAGTAAGTGGGCTATCTCTTGCATGGTGTAATGTTGATTGTTCTCAATTAATGTCTCAATTTGATTGCAATCAACTTCAACTGGTCTACCTAACCATGGAGCATTGTCCAGTGAGAATTCTCCAGCAGGAAACTTCACACACCACTTCTGACATGTTCAATCAGTCACAGCATCTTTTCCATACCTTGCACAAATATTTTTCCATGTTTCAGTTGCATTTTTATCTTTCTTGAAATAATAAAGCATAATGTGCCAAAAATGTTGCTTATTTTCTTCCATATTCAATATTAAAATTGGTACACAAAAATTCGCCAATTTTGATGTTTTTTTAAATGCAGTCTGATATGACAACTGTCACAACACAATTTATCAGAATTGTGTCAAATGAAGTTAAATGTAATTAAGCACTACTAACCAGTGTATGGAAAAAGAATGAAGTCTTTTTGGCCAACCCAATACACGCATATATACGCATGTGCACACACACATACATACTGGAATATAGTCAGAAAAAATTCAGAGACTAAGTCACTATAAACTTAATGTGAGATCCTGACCAAATTTGTTAATCAAAGATAAAATCATCATTGCTGAATGTATCCTGAGCTCACATGTTAAAGTTGTGAAGATGCAAGAATACCAAAGATGGAGAAAATCTGAAGGAAGTTTACAAAGACCTGGAACATTTGAAAGTTCTTATGCCAAAATAACAAGGGCTCTTAAATAGATTAAGTAGAATAAGAAAGGACATCAAGCAGAATCAAAGGCAGGACATCAAGCAGAATCAAAGGCCATCACTGAGGAAACTTGTACAAAAATCTGATGAAGTTACCAGTCAATCAATCAATCAATCAATCAATCAATCGATTGAGAGGAATGAAGCTTTACTTGGCCCAAAGAGAGTCCACACCCTTTTTATAAAAGAGAGCACTGAATTCTACCATGAATTTGGAGACACTTTAAACCATTATCACCATGCTCCAGTAATAGCAACCACACAGTAACAGGGCCGAACACAGAGAAAGTGCTTCATAGATTTTATCTAAACTTGTAACTCTGCGCTCATTAAAATGTGGAAGTGCTACCTGGGGCTGCCTCAGATTAAAAATACTGCATTTAGCTGGAGTGTTATACTGAACTTAAAACATCCCAGGTGCTTCTTCACTGAGTTCTCCCAAACACAGATTAATCTCATCAAGTTAGCTCAGCAATTTGAACACCTAATGTATAAATTTTTAGTTTCAGCTCCACTGGTTATTAACTGGTCTTTATTCCTGATAGGTAGCATTTCTTGGCTATATTGCAGAAGACATTTGCTCAAAACAATCCATACCCCTCAAAAATTTTGCAATTTATGATAAAATATGTAATGTTTTACATATTTTGTAAACAAAGCAGAGAGTAGATTCATTCTACAACAAAGCAGAGAGTAGATTCATTCATATTCTGTTTTGTTTCTTTCTTCTCCATCAAGGAAAATAATTTTCAAGCTGGCAAATCTAGAATAAACATTATTAGGAGGGAACTGAAGTGCAAGAGAGGTGCAGAGATAATGAGAGACTACTTTGTGACTTTGAATTAATTCACACCTTCAGTCCCAGATAAATTATATCCCAGAATTTTTAAACAACTTGCAGATGTGATCAAGCAACAACTGTGGTTAAACTCTAAGAAACTGTAGAGAAAAAAAAGTGGTCCCCAAAGTCTAGAGATGGACAAATGTTATCCCCTCTAAAAATTATAAACTTAATGTAAGCTCGTGGTCAAATTCTTGAACGATGGTTAAGCAGACTGTGAGTAGCTTCCTTGATGGAAAGGACTCATCTGAATTGTTCAACATCCAATTCTAAAGTTCCTTAACAGGGTGTGTCCTTAGCAGGTACGTAATAAATATTTATTAAATATTTAACTGACCACTTAGAAAGAAAAGTTGTGCTTGAAATCAGCATGGATTCATCAAGAAATATACACAAATTACTTAATTCTCAGGCTCATTATTGCACTAGGCAGAACAGACCAATTTATGCCCTAGAGAAAACCCCCAAATCTTGAAGTTTTCGATCAAAATGACTTACGTTTTGTTCACATTTCATGTCCTTGTGGGGAACGGTGGACACTCTCCATGCCATCCTCACTCCAGAACTGAAGCTGCGGAACAGACACCATCTGAAGTGTTGCCAATTATAGGGGCAGAGAGGAGAGAAAACTCTGTGGGAATGGTAATCCCATGATTACAGCTTCCACCTGGAAGTGATGCACACTTTCGCGCTCATGTGATTGGATTAACAAGTCAGGTGGTCATGCCTACCTCAGGAAGGAGGTAAAAACCTACTCTGCGCTCAGGAGGAGAATCAAAAATACCTAGTCAAATACCGAAGGCAACCATATTATCTGGAAAATGGAAATTGTAGTAGCTATCTCTCATAGTATTATCTAACTATAATAGCTAGCTTGTATTTTTTGTCATAGCACATTTGTTTTCTAAATTAATTGAAATCTAATGCCAAGGCACCAGTGCCTAAGCTGGTGCGTAGTAACGTAATGCTCATCTTGATTTTGGAGGGGTTGGAAGAAGAGCAGCATTTACCTTCTTACATTTGCACAAGAACACACCAAAGCACTTTCATCCTATTCATACTTTGAAAGTAAAGCTAGATTCTCCACTCTTCCCTATATCATGGTCACAACTAAGAAATAAATTGTCTACTTCTAAGTGATCCATTAGAAAATAGGCTTTTCTTGCTGTTTTAGTGCTTAGCTTGGCACAGTTATTTGGAGGTAATGTTAGATTGATGTGAGGCTAAAAGCTTTGGCCAGTTGTCTAACCTCCATGACTGCACCTTGCAGCCACCCTCTCTGAAGTCCTGTTCTTTCCCTAGGTTACTGCACAGGAACATAATGCTCACCATCTTGCACACACACATTCTTCTGAAGTCTGAAGGAATCTTTTATTTTCACAGCTCTGTACATTTCTGTCTATTCTCTCCATACCTCCCTTTACTTTCCAAAGACTGGTCTCTCTCCTATTCCTCTCTGAAATGAACAGGCTTAATCTTTTAAATGGATTATTTTTTTTATAAACAGGTAGAGAGATGAGTCTGTTGTTCAACAACTTCTGCTTTAACCCTTGCAAAATCAATCAATACTCTTGAAGTAAGACAACAAAAGCCTGGCTGAATCTTTGCTGAAAGTAAGAATTGTTGTGGGAGAAAAATACAACAAATTATGTTTAATAATATTTCAAGGTAATATCTTTAACTTGATGATTAAATGAAAATGCAAGTAGAATCAAATATAGCAGCTGACAGAGTAAGCTTTCAATCAATGACATTCTTATTATTACTGTCAAATCATATTTAACTAGTCATTTCCATGTTTAGAACAGTTACTAAACTGGCTATTTCAATAATGATATAATCAAAATAACTCCATGGATTCAGGGAAATAAACAGTGTTTGTAGAAGATAGTACATGAAATTTAATATCAAATTGTGTTCCTTCATTTTGTAGGTGAGAAATCATAATACATGAAGACTTTCTTTCAATAGTCAGAAATTTTACATTGTTCCCTTTAATGAGTATTAGTAAGCAATTCTATTCCTGTTTTTTGTTTGTTTTATAGTTTTAATGTTATCAAAAATAAACCAATAGATATCTATGTATTAATCACATAGTGGCTTCTCATCTGAAATTATTTTTAGTAAACTATAAGTTGAATACTTTATTAGGTCTCTTTCAGTTTTATTCAAATAATTGAAAATCATTTAGCCAGCAAAATGTGCCAAAATACCAAAATCATGATTGCCCTTTGGATGGTCTTTCCCCACCTTTCTTCTTTCCAGATGTCTGTTACAATTTGGGGCAGTGCACCATGGCAGCATTTAGGATGGGTGAAATAATGAGGTGTATGTATCTTTCTTTGCTAAAGTACAAACTGGGTGATTTAGAAAGGGGAAACAAGGAAGGATTTAGTGCATACCAGTACCTGAAAGAAGGCTCATGGTCAGGTAGTTGAATTTTAGGGAAGACCTGAAAAAAGCCTCATCAACAGGAAGGAAAGAGTGTCTAGGGGGTCTGACAGTCGATTCACATGCCTGTGTGCCCTTGCAAAGGACCCCAGGCGAAAGACAACAGCACTATACCAATGGAGTCCTTAGGGTTTCAGATTCTTTTAGTTTGTTTTGAGCAGGCATCCCTGGAGTTCTTATAGATTAACTTAAGAGGATTGTTTATCGATGGTATATATTCCTGCCATCCTGTTTTTCAAATTTATTATACTTATTAACTCCAAAGAGAAACTTGAAATTAAAATTGACCTCAATTTATTATCAAACAAAAAGGTGACAAGCAATTTCAGTCTTAATAGTTTGAGAAATAAGGGTCAAGTATCTATAAACTCCAAATCCTGACCAGAGCTTTCAGTCCTGCACCTCAGATCCACTTTCTGACACTTGCTGAAAATGTCACTGACTCTCTGAGTATCAGAACCAGTTAATGTGGAGAAAGATTTTATTGAATTCCTTTCAAATGTATATTCTTTATTTTTACCTTTCCTAGTTTAAGAGCCATCATTGTAATTAAAAACAAATACAGAAGTTAAAAAATAAAAACCTGATTTTTTCCTCCTTATATGTTTATCACTTGTTTTTTCCAGGCTAAAGCCTCCTTTTATTTTATTTCATGCTATTAATATAGAATCTCACTGTAAACCAAATCTCAATGTACAATTCTATAACTGTAGAATTGGAATAGCAAGTTAAATACAAATATACTCACTACGGAATTATTTGAAAAATAAAAACCTGTAATATTTGAATGGGAATTTCTTAAATACATTATAGTTTATCTATACCACAAAAGACTAAGTAGCTATCTTACAAGTGATATAGAAGTATAGATATTTGGAAGATGCTTAATAAATATAAAAAATATCACAGCACAATAAGTACTATGCAATCCCATTGTTATTAAATATTGCATACACACAAGTACATTATAAATGCACAGATGAATTCTGGAAAGGTAAATTAGAATGGTGAACACTGTCATTTCCTGGGGGTAGGATTGGAAAGCTTGTTGGGAAGGGGTCTTTTTATTCCCACTTTTGATTTTACTGTATAGTTAAATTTTTTGAACCACTATATATTTATTGAATAATAAAGTGTATTTTTGCCATTTCTCTATCCTTTCATGGTTAACATTAGGTATTAATATGTAGCTCATAAGTCTTACAAGCAAGGTAACTTCTATTTTTAACTAATCAGGAAGTGTTTTTTAAATATTTATCTTTTGAAGAATTGTTACAGTAAGATATTTACAACATAATAAAATAAATGAGAAAATTAGAGTAAGAAGAAAGCAAGGGAGAAAGTAATTTAAAGCTAAGGGTTAGTACACAAAAAAATACCTTGTTAAGCAGTTTGCTCCAGTTCAGGTATGTCAAACTCATTTTCACCGGGGACCACATCAGCCTCATGGTTGCCTTCAAGGGGCCGAATGTAATTTTAGGATGTAAATGTAACTACTCCTTAACAGTTAAGTAAGAGCTCAGTGCTGCCAATGGGTAAAAACAAGGTGCCAGGCCAGATCAAACAAGGTGGAGGGCTGGATTCAGCCCGCGGGCCTTGTGTTTGCCACCTGTGCTCTAGTTGTTAGAGATGAATTTTTGACAAACTTTGTGCTTTCATGTATCTAAAGAAAATAGGTGAAATTTATCAGTTTTAAGAATTATGTAATATTATCCTTGTGCTGAGGCCTAAGACCAATTTCTACTACTTTTGTAAGCCAGTGAAGTGTGTAACAGAAAGGCAAATCAAATCAATTTGATTCCAAATCAATGAGGTTTTCTTCTAGAGCATATCAATTTTTGAAAACTTGATTCATAACTAAATACTACTTCCTGACATATTTGATCAGGGATGGATAGTTGACAGGTTGTTACCTCTAAACCAAAACTGAACAAAATTAATTAAAAGTAAGTTATGCTCGGTTTTACTAGAGAAGTGCACTCACTGTGACTTTTGTCCTTAGGGAAGCAAGGAGGACTCCAAGTCCTGATAAGTTCAGTGTCTCCTCTAATTTAAAGTCATGATGAGGGACTCCATCCTCATTCCTGGAGCCAGTTGAGTTAACCCCAAGTTGGAGCACTGGAAAGCATTATTTGAAAATATTACTATTACCATTTAGAGATATGTAAACTACCTATGATTTCTTTTAAGAAAAACTGTCTGTATTTTAAAAAATTGCCTTGACAAAAACAATTCTGGTTTGACCAATGATTTTATTGCTTAAAGTGATGAGTGTATACAAGTGTTACTTGATGAACCAGCACTGCACTGTAGATCCATGTGTGTGGTTACACACTATCAGGACAGGAGGCTCTATATGTAGAAATGTTGCTTTGAAGCAACATGAGGTACATGCAAAACATGCAAACTTCTGTAACTGCCTTTGGAAAAAAATAAAACAAGTTTTGTGGGTTTTTTTTTAAGTTACAGGACTCCGTGCTATAAGCAATGAGAAAATCTATGTGGCCCTAGTGAAATGCTACGATACTGTATAAACTTGGTTTTCACTCTGAAATATAGGCCTCTCTACCACTACATCTGCTAGCATTTTCTTTTATCAGTTTCAGACCCAGCTTTTCTTTTCATCTGACCATGATGAAAGCAACAGGTAAATTATAGTAAATAAGTGCAAAATCATTTTTTAAGGTGAAACGTGTAGTGGTATATCAAAATGTTCTTGTTTATGTTAGACCTTCCTTTTTTGAACTTAGTATCTTAAAAACATACTAAATCAGCTATTTTCCCCCACCCAATTTCAACTCCACACTATTCATCACTATGTGTGGTTCCTCAATGTTAGTGGTAATTTACTTAATTTTCTCCACTCTCTAATACAATGTTTCCAGGGCTGATGAAGGACCTTAAGAAAAATGGGAGATTTCTTCAGAGCTCTGATTTTGTTTTATTTATTTTTTTGCCAATATGTGATGTGGAAAAATTTACTTAGGAACATTAGTAAATTATGCTATAAATACAGAGTCTGTGAAGTTAAAATAGGCCCTGGGCACTTTCATTTTGTGAGGTTCCTGTTATGAAAAAGAAGGAGGAAAAAGAAAGAGAAAGAGGACAAGGAAAGGACAACACAAGAAATTTTGAAATGCATTAGAAACTATGGCATATTTTTAATATTTCTATTTATCAAGTCAATACTTTAATGTTAAAAATATGATATATGTGATTTAAAACTTCATTTGGAGAGAACATTAAAATGTATACATTTGAAGCTCTGTGGGAATGTGAGCTATGGGCTCAAGGGCCCTCCTGCCCTTTCAGGCCCACTCTTGTCTTTTCCCACCTTTCCCATCTCTTTCCTCACCCTCACCCCTGCTCTGGCCTGCCTTCCTTCCTGCCTTCCTTCCTGCCTTCCTTCCTGCCTTCCTTCCTGCCTTCCTTCCTTTTTTGGGATTTCTCCCCTGTTAATGCTGTTTAATTGATAGAAGTAAATCAAGAAAAATAACAACAGGGAATTTTTTTTGTTTGAGGAATTATTTGATGTAGTGTACACACAATAAAGTTAATATATGATACATTATAGAACTTTAAGAAAATTATAAAATAAATCATAACATTGGAGAAAATAATTTTAAAGCATCATTTAAAATCTCCCTAATATGTCTTTCCAAATAGACTGCATTGTATATTTTAAAATATTTTTTTCTTTTTAAAGAAAATTTCCCACAGCTTTATTGAGGAATAGCTGACAAATAAAAATTATATGTATTAACAGCATACAATGTAACATTTTGATATACATATATGTTGTGAAATGATTACATAAGTAAGTCAGTTAACAGATCCATCACATCACATACTTAATTTTTTTGTTTGTAAGAACATTAGAGATTTATACTCTAAGCAAATTTTAAGTGTACAACACAACGTTATTAACTGTAGACACCATGGTGCACTTCATATCTTCAGAACTTATTCATCCTGCTTGGCTGAAACCTTGTGTCCTCTGGCCAGCATCTTCCCATTACCCCACTGCCACCACAGACAAACCTCTGCCACCCTCTGTCAACCGCTGTTCTATGATCTGCCTCTATGAGTTGGAATTTGTTAGATTTCACATACGCGAGTAAGTGAGATTATGCAGTATTTGTCTTCTGTGTCTTACTTATTTTACTTAGCATAGTGTCCTGCAGGTTCATTCATGTTGTCACAAATGACAGAATTTTTTATTTTTTAAGGATGAAATATTCCATTGCATGTGTGTACACACACACACACACACACTATATATATATATATATATAATATATATATCACACTTTCTTTATCTTTGATGGGCATTTAGGCTGATTCCATGTCTTGGCTATTGTGACTAATGCTGCAATGAATGTGGGAGTGTGGTATTTATTTGATATGTTGATTTCATTTCCTTTGGATATATACCCCGAAGTGGGGTTGCTGGATCATATATATGGTAATTCCCTATGGCTTTTTTAAAAATTTTTGAAAAATCTCCATATGGCTTCCTATAACAGCCATGCTGCTTTACATTCCTACCAACAGTGTACAAACGTTTCATTTTCTCCATGTTCTGGTCGACAACTATCCTTTATCTTTTGATAATAACCATTCTAGCAAGTATGAGGTGGTATCTCATTGCAGTTTTGATTTGCATTTTACTTAGGATTAATAATGTTGAATATGTTTTTACGTACTTATTGGCCTCTTATACATCTGAATCATGAAGAAATACATCTAAACAGACCAATAACAAGGAAGGAGACTGAATCATTGACTGAAAGACTCCCAGTAAAGAAAACCTCAGGATCTGATGGCTTCGTTGTATGAATTAAATAAAAATTAACAACAATCCTTCTCAAACTCTTCCAAAAATTGAGGAGGAAAGAACACTCCAAAACTCATTTTACAAGGCCAGCATTACTCTGATACCAAAGCCAGGCAAGGACACCACAAGAAAAGAAAATTATAGGCCAATATCTCTGATGAACGTAGATGCAAATATATTTAACAAAATGTGTATTATCAAACTGAAATCAACAATATGTTAGGAATCTTACACCATAATCAAGCAGGATTTATTATGGGGTGGAAGGATGGTTTGATATCTACAAATCAATTAATGTGGCATACCACATTAATAAAGAAAAAATCATATAATCATCAAAATTGATGCAGAAAAAAGCATTTGAAAACATGCAACATTTTTTCATGATAAAAACTTTCAATAAAATTGAGTTATGAGGAATATACCTCAACATAAGAAAAGTCATATATGACAATCCCATAGGTGACATCATACTCAGTGGTAAAAAGCTGGAAGCTTTTCCAGATAAAACAAGGCAAAGATGCTGTCTCTTGCCACTTCTACTCAACATACTACTGAAAGTACTAGCCAGAACAATTGTGCAAGAAAAAATATTATGTAAATCAGAAAAAAATGTAAAAGAAACTCTGTCAGTACATAACATGATCTTATATATAGAAAACCTTAAAGAATCCATGGAACCAATAAGTGAATTTAGTAAAATTTCAGGAGAGAAACATATATAAAAATTCATAGCATTTCTATACACTAGCAATAAATTATCTGAAAAAGAAAATAAGCAAACAATCCAACTTACAAAAGCTTTAAGAAAAAAATACTTAGGAATAAATTTAATCAAGGAGATCAAAGATCATCTCACTGGAAACTATAAAACATTGGTAAAAGAAATTAGAAAATATACAAATAAATGAAAAGATATCCTATATTCATGAATTAGAAGAATTAATATTGGTAAAAATGTCCATACTATCCAAAGCAATCTACAAATTTAATGTGACTCTTATCAAAATTCCAATAGCAATAGAGATAGAAAAAACAATCCTAAAATTCACATGGAAAACAAGTGACTCTGAATGGCCAAAAGCAATCTTGAGCAAAGGAACAAATTTGGAGGCTGCATGCTACCTGATTTCAAGGTATACCATAAACCTTTAGTAATCAAAATAGTATGTAACTGTTATAAAAAACAGATACTATACATAGATCAATGGAACAGAATTGAGAACCCAGAAATAAATCCATGCACTTACAGTCAATTGCTCTCTGATAAAATTGCCAGGAACATAAAATGGGGAAAATAGTCTCTTTAAAAAATGGGGTTGCAAAAATTGAATACACATACAGAAGAATAAAATTGGACCTTTTTCTTACACCGCATACAAAACTAACTTAAAATTGGATAAAGACTTAAACATAAGACCTCAAACTTTAAAACTACTAGGCAGGAACAAAGGGAAAAGTTTTCTTAATATTCACTGGGGCAATGAATTTCTGGATATAATTCCAAAAGCACAGGCAACAAAATTAAAAACAGAGAAATGAGAGAGTGCCAAATCCTAACCACTAGACAACAAGGAGCAGTAAATGTGGGAGGTAGGGGTGGGTAGGGCAGGGGAGAGTAATGGGGAGAAACCGGGGATAACTGTAATTGAACAACAATAAAAAAAAAACTGAGAAATGAAATTGCATCAGAGTAAACGCTTCTGCACAACAGAAACAATCAACAGAGTTTAAAGACAACCTATAGGGTGGGAGAAAATATTTGCAAACCATCTGTCTAATAACGGGTTAATATCTAATATATTAGGAACTCAAAAAACTCAGTAACAAGAAAACAATTAGCTTGATTAAAAATGGGCAAAAAACCTGAATAGACATTTCTCAAAAGAAGATGTAAAGATGGTCTGCCTTCTACATGCAGGAATTCTGCTGAGTCTTCTCAAAATATGGCTCATTAGTCCTGGTTCTCCTGATGGTTCTTGTATTGGAAGTGTCATGGAGCCTCTCAGAGGAAATGTGTTTCATGTCACTATTTCTCCAGAACATGACAAGGGCACATGAACTCAATGTCCAGTCAAGGAATTTGGGAAGACAGGAAGCCAGAGAGGATTCTACAGATGTCTGTGTGAATCTTTGTCACATGTGCATTGTGGTAGAAACATGTCTTAATGCCCCAGACTATTCTTTTAGTTGTTAAAAATCCATAGAAAGTGAATAATTCTCTATAATTTAATATTGCATCAATAGCATAATAATAGAATGTTTAGGTACATGAGAAGCTGGTTCTAAAGTTCATTTGGCAAACGAAACATGCAAGAATGCAAAGGAAGTTTTGGAAAAAAGAAGAGGGCAGGCACATCAGAAAGAGAGGAGAAAGAGAAAGGAGAGAGAAAAGAAGGAATTTGACTTAGCAAGTACTAAAATTGATTAGAAAGTTAAAATTGCTAAAACATGATGCTACTGGACAAAAACCAAATAAACTGATGAAGTAATGGAACACATTTTTTAAGTCTAGCAATAAAGCTGAATATATAAGGGATTATGACCATGATAAAAGAGGCATTTCATGTCATGGAAAAATGGATTATTCAACAAATGGTGTTAGGAGCACTAGATATACTTTCACAGAAAAGATTTTATGGATTCCTCCCTAGGTTCTTATGTAGGAAAATAAATTCTAGATGAAATGTGTAAGTAAAGAACATAAAACCATAATAGTAGTAAAGATAACATTAGATAATTTAAAAATAAATTTGGCCTTGAGAAGTACTTTCTAAATATAACACAAAATCTGTAAGTCATAAAATGTTATTAATATGGCAATACAATAAAAATGTTAAAAATCTGTTTGGCAGAAGACAACAAGCACACTTTAAAAATGAACAAAAGACAAAAGTCTTGGGGAAGAAACCCATCATATTTAACAGTTAATGTGGAAGAAAAAGACAACAGAAACAACACGACCAAAAAGGCAGCAGCAGCAGAAGAGGTGTACAAACAAACAGTTCATGGAAAAGAAATAATGGGTTTTTAAGCATATAAAAAGGCTTTTCATGTTGACCTATTTTTGGAAGAAGGCAAGCTACTTTAAAATTCTAATATGCATGTATCTCATTGTCAAGATCAAAAAGTTCAATAATATCAGGAAACAGGAAATCTTAGAAGCTATTACAATTCAGTAATATATATCAAAATTGAAGATGCATGTTTTTTTCCCTAGAAATTCCACTTCTAGGAATTTATCTAGTGTATCCTTTTACATGAGTGAAATGATACTGTCACAAAGACACTCATTGTTTTAACATGAGATTCGTAACAACACAACTGGCCATGAGTAGGGGAACAGCTAAATAAATTATGCTATATCCGCAGAAACAAACACTACGCAGCTATTAAAAATAGCAGGGAAGTGTATAACTAACTCACATAAAAGACCAACATGGTTACCATAGAGAGACGGAGGATAGATAGATATAGATACTCTTTTGTACTTTGCTTTCTTGCTATAATTACAATTATTTGGGTAAAGAGAAAAAAACGAGAGAAAATCCACAAATATTTGTATATAGAGATTATCTCTGAAACTGCCAACAATGATAGCTTTTAGAAACAGAACAAGTGGCTGGAGGTCACGATGAGACAGAAGCCTGTTTTTCCTCTCTATATCCTTTTGGACACTTTGCATTTGCTGTTATAGGAATGTTCTCCTTTTCAGAAAATTTTAATTAATTATTTAACCTTTCAAAGAAGGAAAATAAATTCCAAAGAGATGACTTTGTGTCTTGCTGCCAAATGCCAGCCAGGAATATGGAGACAAGTGCAGAGACTTTGTGCAGAATTAAATCCATGTTTGGAACTCATTTCTTCCTTGAGAAACTGACTGAGGAAGAGTTCAGACAGGTACTTGTTATTGAAACAAGATACTTCTCCTGTGATTTTCTTGTACTCCTCTCACAGCTCTTGTTCTCTTTAGCAGTCTTTATAGATTGGCAAGTGGAAGTCCTAATGCCTCTCAGCTGAAGCTGGCTTTATTTGGACAAGTTAACCTGCACAGGAGATTTGAGGGCCTGCAGCAATTTTTAAGGCAGGGAATTCCAAACATGAAAGTGTCTTTTTGTAATTGAAAAGCACATGCAAACCCCAAGGGTCAACACAGTTGACTGCCTTTTAACTCAGAAAGTACCCAGCTGGCTCAGGGATTAAAAATGCATCTTTTCCAGAGCAGCCTCCTCCCTTGCACTGTGGCATTGCCCTCCCTATTCATTTGGGGGAGTCCAAGGCTCTGATTTTCTAGTGTCGCATAAGAGTCTTTCTTCAACTTCATTTTCACTAGAGGAGAGGATGAAGTTGAGCAGGTGTAAATAAGCTACAGGGCCAGATTTGACTTCTGTCTTTTCTCCATTTTCTGGAGACTTAATGCCTTGGAGTATCTGTGAAAGCTGGCGCCCGCAGGCTCTTTCTGGCAATGCCATAACCCATAGCACTTTATTGGGAGGCTGTAATATTGCAAAGGTTGAAAGTAGAAACTGAACTACAGTAGGTTCCAATTCTTCCCTCTGCCCACTGGTGATGTTTAAACTTAATTAAGACCCTAGGAGGATGTAGAGCAGTAGAGCATTCATACATAGTGTGATGTCACCTACCTAATAGGGATACTGTTTTCTGTTCCACATAGTTGGATATATCCACATAGTATCCTTTTGGAGGTATACAGACACACACACACACACACACACACACACACACACACACACACAAAGAAGTTGCACTAGGTTGTTCAGCTATGTCTACTACTCCACTACGCCCTTCAGTCTTTGCCTCTAGGAAAAGAAAACAATGCATGTCTTGACATACATTTTCCCTGCCTTGAGGAATCAGGGCCAGGCCATAGACAATAGCTTAAAGTAAGCATGTCGGCTTTTAGACCCTTTCGGGTCTATTTTTGTAACTCATGTTAAGAAGGTTTCCTAGGTCTGATCTTCAGACCCATGCATTGAATTTTTCCCATCTCTTTCTCCTCCTTTTTTCATGGCTCTGAACAGTGGCTGTGTCTGCCAACTCAAAATATGTCAATTGGCATACAAATTACTTTGAGCACTTAAAAAACAGCATGTGTGAGAAGAATGCTCTGCCTCTCCCTTTTTGTCCTAAAAGCAGGAGAGAAAACTTCCATGTGAAAGATGACCTCCCTGTACCACGAAGAAGAAAGCATTCTTATCATCAGAGGTGGGGACCTGAGGCTGAGAATAATGTACAGAGTTTGTTAAAATGCTCTAATTTTTCTTTAGCCTCCCCTTATATTTTAATCACTTTTTTACTGCCTCTTTGTCTCTCTGTTCAACATAGCATAAAAGCATTTAAGTCTTGCCACTTTTATGGGTCTTCATTTCCTTATAGGGGCTCCCATAGCACATAAAACTCATATTAAATACGATCTGTGTTTTTCTCCTATCAATCTTTTTTTTATTTTTTAATTATAGTTGATATACAATGCTATATTAGTTTGAGATGCTCAACATAGTCATTAGATATTTATGTCTTATGAAGCGATCACCCCTATCAGTCTAGCACCTGACACCGTGTATAGCTATTACAATGTCATTAATGATATTCCCTATGCTGTACTTTATATCTCCATAATATTTTAATAACTGGCCATTTGTATTTCTTAATCCCTTTCACCTTTTTCACCTGGCCCCCAGCCTCCTTTACATCTGGCAACCACCAGTTTGTTCTCCGTATCTATGAGTTTGTTTCTGTCAGTTTAATTCTCAAGCTCAGGAGACCCAAAGAAGGTAGAAGTCCTGCTTGCTGCCAAATGCCATTAAAATGTAATGACCACATCTCCCATTTCTTCAGCGTCAGATTTTTGTGAAAAAACCATGTACCCTAATGCATAGCTAAAATTTTAATATATGTGCTAATGTTATGCCTTCTTATATGACATATTTGCATTTAAATAGAGTTGTCTGGAGATTTAATGGTTTAACCCAAAGGGATTAGCATGTCTCACATTTGTACAGAACTTGGTAGATTATTTCAAAGAGCTTTTCACAAACAAGATTTCTTATGAATTTCTAAGTCACCCTGAGGCAGAGAGGGTAGACATTTTTCATTTACATGCACAATGCTGATAACTTCAGGCTCTGAAAAGTTTAGTCTCTGCCTTGGAGTCACACAGTAAATAGCAAGATATCCACTGAGGTCTAGTGACTCCTGTTGTTTTACCATTGTTTCTGCCACGTCTGACAATTCCAGAGATAGATGTGAGTTGTACGGATGTCTGTCAGAGTCGCCAGTCACAGCGTGTGTGTGCCCAGTGGCTCCGTCTGCTTATAGGGCTGATAGCATTCGAAGGATGAAGCTGTAGATGGCATGCTGAACCTCTAACCTGTCTGGGCACACAGGGTAGAGAGAAAATATTAAAACTTTTAAAAAATATATTTTATTGATTATGCTATTACAGTTGTCCCATTTTCCCCCCTCACTCCCTCCACCCTACACACCCCCTCCCACCCACATTCCCTCCCTTTAGTTCATGTCCATGTGTCATACTTACAAGTTCTTTAGCTTCTACATTCCCCACACTATTCTTGCCCTCCCCCTGTCTATTATCTACCCACCATCTATGCTACTTATTCTCTGTACCTTTTCCCCCCTCTCCTCCTCCCACTCCCCTGTTGCTAACCCTCCATTAATCTCCATTTCTGTGGTTCTGTTCCTTTCTAGCTGTTTTCTTAGTTTGTTTTTGTTTTAGGTATGGTTGTTAATAATTGTGAGTTTGCTGTCATTTTACTATACATGTTTTTTATCTTCTTTTTCTTAGGTAAGTCCCTTTAACATTTCATATAATAAGGGCTTGGTGATGATGAACTCCTTTAACTTGACCTTATCTGAGAAGTACTTTATCTGCCTTTCCATTCTAAATGAAAGCTTTGCTGAATAAGCAATCTTGGATGTAGGTCCATGTCTTTCATTACTTGGAATACCTCTTTCCAGCCCCTTTTTGCCTAGAAGGTCTCTTTTGAGAAATCAGCTGACAGTCCAATGGGAACTCCTTTGTAGGTAACTGTCTCCTTTTCTCTTGCAGCTTCTAGGAGTCTGTCCTTCATTTTAATCTTGGGTAATGTAATTATGATGTGCCTTGGTGTGTTCCTCCTCAGGTCCAACTTCTTTGGGACTCTCTGAGCTTCCTGGACTTCTGGGAAGTCTATTTCCTTTGCCAGCTTGGGGAAGTTCTCCTTTATTATTTGTTCAAATAACTTTTTGCACTTGTTGCTCTTCCTCTTCCTTTTCTGGTACCCCTGTAATTTGGATGTTGGAATGTTTAAAGATGTCCTGGAGGTTCCTAAGCCTCTTGTCATTTTTTTGAATTCTTATTTCTTCATTCTTTTGTTTGTTTATTTCTTTCTTCTTTCTGGTCCACTCCATTGATTTGAGTCCCAGTTTCCTTCCCATCACTATTGGTTCCCTGTGCATTTTCCTTTATTTCACTTAGTGTAGCCTTCATTTTTCTTATCTAATTTGCTACCAAATTCAACCAATTCTGTGAGCATCCTGATCATCAGTGTTTTGAACTGTGCTTCTGATAGGTTGGCTATCTCTTCATTGCTTAGTTGTATTTGTTCTGGAGCTTTGATCTGTTCTTTCATTTGTGCCATTTTTTTTTTTTTTTTTTTTTTGGTCTTGATGCTCCTGTTACATAGTGAAGGGCAGAGCCCTAGGTATTCACCAGGGCGGGGCAACGCACATGGCTGGGTTGTGAAGCTGTTAGTGGGGGAGGGGTCTCAGAGGGAACAATGGCACTTGCTCCACTCTCCGCTGAATTTCACTCCCTTCTGCCACTTTCTCCAAGCAAATTGGCCCTTCTGGTGCAGATTTTTGTGTGGGCGGGCTTATGTACATTCTGAGACCCTGTGGATCTCTCCTGCAAACTCTCCTGTGAGGCTGCGAGTCTCTCCTGGAACCTCAACCCCCACAGGTGTTGTCAATCGGTGTTTTGAGGCTTTATTTCCCCTTGTTGAAGCCCTTGGTTGTGCAGTCTGTCTGGCTCCCAAGTTTCGCCTGGTTTATCTGTGTGTGAATGTGGGACCACCTGTTCTACCAGCTGCCTTGCACACTGCGCCCCTCCACAATCCACCACCTCACTGAGTCTGCCTGCTGCTGCCCCGCACCAGGGATCCACCAGCCACCACTTTTTTTTTTTTTTTCTGAGACCCTTCTCTGCCTGGCTGCTTGACTCGATCCCTCTTACCAGTCTGGATGAATGTGTATATTTTGACTCCTTGGTTGTCAGACTTCTGTACAGTTCAATTTTCTGTCAGTACTGGTTGTTTTTGTTTCTAAATTGTTGTTGTCCTTATTTTGGTTGTGTGAGGAGGCACAGTGTGACTACCTATGCCTCCATCTTGGCCGGAAGTCCAGAAATATTAAAACTTTTAGTCAAACAATAGATGAAACCACTTGACTAGATGACAGAATATCACAATAATTTTCTTCAAATTTTAATAAATAAACTGCACCAGAGTTACCTGGTAATGGGGCTGAAGTTTCTGTTAAAAATGCAAATATATAGGCCATGGCTCCTATTTAATAAAGTGAAACTAGCATTTGTGACACACAAGAGTTTTTGAACAGCCTTAAATTATTACTTCTCCTTGAGTATAGATGCATGTCATCTTTATCCTGAACTTCTCTGATGTTTGCCATGATCACCGGCAGGCTAAATTCTTTGGCATGCCACTCAAAGCTTCCTGTAGTTCTATCCCAGCTGGTATCCCTTCTCAGTTCCTTGTCACCCCATTTCACTCTGTCTTTAGTTTTATCCCTTAGGGAGTTTCCAATACTTTCATTGCTTAATGAGATAAAGATATTTTTTGATCAACTGAGATTTCCTCCTTCCTCTGGACTCATAACATGCTTTGTTTTTCTTTTCCTTTTTATTAAAATGTTATCCATTATTTAAAATTCACAGAGTTTAGTGCTATTGGTATTCACATTGTGCAATCATTACCACCATCCATCTACAGAACTCTGTTCATCTTGGAAAAAAGAAACTCTGTATCCACTAAATAATACCCCGTTTCCCACCCCTTCCTGCAGCTCCTGGAGGCTACCATTCTGCTTTCTGCCTCTACCAGTGTGACCACTCTAGGTTCCTCATGTAAGTGGAGTTGTACGCTTTATGGCTTCTTCCCCTGAACATAATGTCCTAAAGCTTCATCCATGCATGGGTCAGAGTTCCCTTCCTTTTTATAAAAATTTTTTTCAATTACAATTGACACTCAATATTATCTTAGTTTCAGGTTTACAGCATAGTAATTAGACATTTATATAACCTATGAAGTGTTTTCCTCAGTAAGTCTAGTACCCATCTGACACTATAAATAGTTATTAATGTTTTTAAAGCAGGTCGTTCTTTTTTAATTAATTTTTAATTTATTGATTTTTATAGAGAGAGGTAGGGGGACAGAGAGAGAGAGAGAAATCAGATTTTTGTTCCACTTATTGATGCTTTGTTGGTTGATTCACTTTCTACCTAGCATCTAAGTTAGTTTAAGATGCCTTTGTTCTTTATTAAATTATGAACTAAGAGAAAGCTCTGGGTGATACTTTTCTTCATCATCTTGCTTCTTTTACTGAATTTTGAGCTAAGGGAAGGCTCTGGGTCTGAAACATCTTTGCATCTTCAAGATTGATTAAGTCAAAGAGGTTTGCACAGAGAAGATAACCAAGATATGTTGAGTATGTGGTTTCAAAGCACATTTTTGTCTGTGTAGCTACCATCATCGTTTTGTTTGCTGGAAGATAAACTGAAGTTGTCAGATTGAATACAAAGATTATCATGCTCTTTCATTTTATTCATATATATATATATTTACATGAGATAAAGATAAATTGACCTAAAGCCTCCATGTTTACATACCAACTTTTCTGTTGAAAGGAATAAAACAGGGCTTACTAGAAAAAGTTCTGATTTCACTCATAGTGCAATCTAATGAACAAATTGAACTAACAGGCAAAATGAAGACAGACATATAGATAGCAAGCAGGCTGACAGCCCTGAGTGGGTATGGGGTTGGAGGGAGAGAGCAAAAAAGGAAAAAGACTCATGGACTTGGACAACAGTGTGGTGATTGCTGGGAGTGAAGGGGGACAGGCGGAGGTGGAAGAGGTTATAAGAGGGATAAATGGTAATGGAAAAATACAATATAAATGAACTATTAAAAAAGAAATGAATCGGGATTATTTAAATATAAAATATTTGCACATGAACCCATTCTAAAAATAGATAAAACTAGCATAAAATTTTAGATATGTAAAAGTTATTGATTCATGTATGTGTATGTGAAAGACTAATAATATTAGTTGCTACACAGTAGTGGTAAGCATTTGGGCCTCTCAAATTCTGAATTAATTTATTTAGAAGATGAGACATATGGTACCTTCACTGTCAGTACCATAACAATAGAAGTCTGAGCTCTACTATTTTCTGCTGGAAGCTAGTTTAATCATGTATAGTAGGTTAAAGAGCAAGTGGCCTTATCAGGAATGAGGGGAGCACTAACTACCATATTTTTCAGACTGTAAGATGCCCCTAGATTTTAGAGGAGGAAAATAGGGGAAAATTTTTGAAGTAAAAATGTGGTAAAATATTTAATAACATAAATAACATAATATTTCACCAATGTAAATGTAAACAGAACTCAATAGCAGCATTAACAACCATTATTCCTCCCAAATTGTGTGTGTGTGGGGGTACATCTTATAGTCTGAAAAATATGGTATATTAGATGAGTTGTCTTTTTTTCTGACATGTGTGCAAATGCACAAATAATGTCAACCGTGGTTGTTAATTTACAGAAGAATTTCTATTACTCAGTGTCTCAATACGATAAATCTCATTACCACTCTTGTTCTCATATACTTTAGCCAACATTAGCTGAAACATACACAGAAATATTTGTTCTGGGAAAGGTCACTTTATTCTGACTAATAGTGTACTGGCATTGTAAAAGTGATTTATAGTCCACCCATCACCAAATAGACTGTCAGTTTCAGGAAAGGTAGTAAAATAAGTCTAAAGCTTATAATCAAGAATTAAAAGGAGGAGGCAGTTTTTCAGAAATCTTTGGGTACAATGTAATATGAACATGACATAGGATATTTAATCTCTCCAATTTCTTTTGAATCCAATGTATCATATTCTTTGTTATTTTGATGTCTTTTTGTCTCTGTCTTGATCAGCTGCCAGTCAGGAGGCTAAAAGGAACATGCTTTTCAAAAGCCCTATTTGACATCATGGTCTTGTTCCCAAGAATAACACCAATGGGAACTTCATAGCACCAACCTGAAAAAACAATTACAAAGATTAAAATAAAATTTTGATTACATGTAGAACTCTCTTTTTATAATAGAAATGTTTTAAAATAAAGTCTAAGAATGACGTTCCAATCTTCATAATCATACACCTGTTAAAAACCTTCATCTATTTCTTACCTCTTGTTATTTTTCTTTTACTGCTAGACTATTTTAAACCAAATTCTAGAAATTATATTATTTCTTTCATAAATACTTTAATATGTCTAACAAAGAGGAATTTTTTAGAATATAAACACAGTGTCATTATCATACCTAAGAGAACTAGTAATAACTATTTTTCATCAGCCAATACCTAGTGCATGTTCAAACCTTCCCAGGTGTGTCAAAAATATCTTTTTGTAGTTGATTTACTTGAATCTAAATCCAAACAATTCCCACACTCACATTTGAATAATTTCTTAAATTTCTTTTAATCCATTGCACTTCTCTCTTTCTACTATCTGTCTTTAATGACTTTTCTCAAGTTTATTACTTTTAAATCATGTCATTTGTCCTTAGAATTTCTCACATTATATTCGACTGATTTATATTTTGCCAAATAATATGGCATATATGTCTAGACTTTTTTTCTCTATGTAATGGTTAAATTTATAAGCTTGATTAGATCCAGATATTCAGGTTTCATTTTATTTTATTTTATTTTATTTTATTTTATTTTGTAAAAACACATAAATGGCTATGTGTGATTTTTATTTTATCATATTAGGAGACACATAATGTCTGATTTTTCCTACCCTCAGTGATATTAAGATTAATTAAAAGCTTCATCTTCATCCATCATAAAATTGCCACCAACTATTTACCTAGTAGTTTTACCAGCCATTGGTGATTGATATTTAGATCAGTTATTGTATTAAGCTTTGCAAAATTGAGGTTTTCCAATTCTTTTATTCCTTTATCTATTATTAGTTAGATTTATTTTATACATCTCTGATACTATGATCAGTATATAACACTTATTTCCCCAAATATATTTATGATAATTCTAACTTTGTCAGAAAACAAGAGACTGTTATCCAAAATAATGGTAATAATTTCATAGTAGGAAAAAAGAAAGAGACAAGCAGATTTTCAGTTGTTCTTTACTGGAAAATAGCAACAACAGGTACTTGATTCATTTCCGCAGAGTGTGTAACAGTACTGTCCTCAAGAACAACCACCATCTAGGACACAAGTACGTAAATGTATAATATTAGTAAGTTGTATGACAATATAATGATATAATGCAATATGAACATTTAAACACAATTTGTAAAAATACTGATTACCTTTAATTAGTGTGAATTCCCACTGTAATATAATTGCATGAAGACAAGTATTTTTGTCTATTTTGTTAAGCAGTAGATTTGCAAGACCTAGAAAGATGCTTCCACATCATAGACTCTTGGTAAATATTTACTGAATCCATACTGAATTAATGAGTGAGGCAATCTGAAGAAGTGAGTAGTTAACAGTGACTACATCAAAGAAGGAGAGAATTAAGAGGAAAATCCCCTCTGGCTATTTGTGGCATTTGTTCACCACTGTGAGTTAAGGATTCACATTAGTGATGTGTGTGTGGCACCATAAGTAAAGTCTAATGGCTTTAAGTTAATCACTTCCCTTGCTAATAAAGCACAAGCACCTTTGGGTCAAAGAATCAGTGACCTAGTGTTTTTCTCCTGTTAATAGCCTCCAGTCCTATTTATTCAGACAGAAACAATTTCAGATTAAGTGTCCTCCATGCTTAACAATACTTGTCAAATAGATGAGTGAAAATTTTATTAGTTTACTGAGGTTCCTGATAAAATATGTACCAAGGTTTTCTCAAAAGCAAAAGAGTGTTTTAAGATAATAACTTAATAACTAGGTAATAAAATAGATAATAAATAGGTAATAAATAACTAGTTAATAACTAGATAAAATAAAAACTAAGTAAGATACTAACTTACCTAGAGTTATTATCTTGTTATTTTAATTAGTTATACTTATACTAGAATGGGGATAAATATATTCAAAAGCCTCTTCTGAAACGAAAGAAAATCTAAAACAAAATCTAAAATAATCTTACGATGCCACACTTTTTTAAGGAATAAAAATGTTCTTGATTTATCGATGCTGGTCTGGCGATTCTCCGCCAACACCGACAACTCCTCCTCTCTTCTTATACACCTTCTCTTCTCATCTCTTCCACGTGAGGGGTAGTGTTCACTGTGTTTCCTCCAGTGAGTTCACTGACTCTTACAATGTAACGGCTACTTGAATTAGATTACCCACACACCCACACAGATTCACACAACTATATCACCAGTTTTGACCTTTTTCCAGTGTCTGGTTCTGCATTTTTAGTTGCATAATAATTCAAATATGTTTGAAAGCAAGTTCCAAATAGAATTTCAAAACAGTTCCATTATATCCTATAGAATTTATTATTTCTTTTAAGGATTTAATTTTCTTAGTCTCTAGAACTTAAAACCATATCACCTTTATCTCCGCAATTTGTTTTGCCATCTACCTGCAATTAATCATTAAATCCCACTGGTGACTTCCCTAATCTCTTGAATTGGCCTCTTCTTTTCCATTCCCATCACCCCCTCTCTCATTATCTCTCAGCTGAATTATCATAATTGCCACTTAATTGATCCTCAGACTCTCTCTACTTTAATTTTGTCTCTTACTACAGATTAATCTTCCTAATGCACAACTCTAAATATATCACCTTTATAGTCATAAAAACCAGTGGCTCCCCATTACTAAGAGGATTAAATATAAACTATTTTGTTTGTCATTCATGACCTCTGTTTGAATCTTGCATAACATTTACTAATTTACAGTCAAAGTGAGTTATTTCCAAAGTAAACTCCAATTTTCTGCCTCTGTTTCTTTGACTATATTTCTATCTAGAATGTCCCTTTTCCTTAGCCCTTTTCCCATCCTTGTGCGTAAAAATAATCTCATCCCTCAACATCTGCACAAACACTACAGCCTTATTCCAGGAGGCTTTCTGACTCATGCTTTTATCATATTGCAGCCTCTCTCTTTTCTGAATATCTACATTGTGTTAATGCTCCTCACAGAACAATTATCACTTGTTTGTTTATATTGTGAAGCTTTCTATACTTATTGGCTCTTCCCTTTAGGACAGAAACCAACTTTAAATCTATTCATGTTCTTTTATTCCTCATTGATAAAATATGGCACAATATTTTGTACACTGTAAAGCTTCTTAAGTATATGTTCAATTAACTTCCAGGGCTCTTTGCAGTAATTCTGAAGAATCAGCTATACCCCTTCTATGATATCTGAAACAGCCATGTTTCAGCCAGATGTTACCGAGGTGTCACTGGTTCAGAGAAGGATATTAGAGTCGCAGTGTATGGCCATGTTGACCACAAAAATGTAAAAGATGGACACCATGTTTTCTGCTTCCTTTATGCACATCTCATAGAAGCTAATATAATGCTATAATGTTTTGACTAATGCATTCTTCTTACATGAATGATTTATATAAATCACAATATTTGTATTTAAAATTCCTTGCATTATAACAAAGAATTCATTATTTTAAAATCAGCTTGTCAAAGTTGTAAATACCCACATTTGTTTTTTAACCCTCTACTGAGAAACAATGAAAATCACGACAAAACTAACTAACTTCAGCATCTAAATTTTTATAAATAACTTCTGGGTGGTAAGTGTGCAGAAGCCCACATCTTTAACATTTCTCTGTCTACGATTTCTTTGTCTTTTGTTATCCTGCTGCATGTGAGGTGCCTGGTTCATATGGACAGTCTGAGGATGCTGCCAGACCTTTCAGGAAAGATTGATTTGCGTTCTGTCTACTGTGTTTCATAAAGCAAATGAATACTTCAGGCATTTTAGATTTTGGAAAGCAGAAGTTCACACTAACAGCATTTTTCAATAGAAGAATTTAAGAGATAACACATATTACTGTCTTTTTGAATTCAAGCTACAGACTTACTAAATACTTTAAACCATAAAAATCTCTATTTCAGAGCTTCCCGCCATTCCTGATCCCATGCAGTGGAGTTGGGGTAGTAGGAAACCATAAAAAGTTGAAAATTTCTACAGTTTCCCAGTGTCACTAAGTGGAGAAAAGTTATTGGATAAAGCATCTCAGTTACCTGTGATGGCTGCAGGAATAGATAGTTATACGAAACTCTTGACATGTTGTAAAATGACATATGCCTACTACAGAGCTGTGGTAGGTAAAACTGCAGGTCTGTGGTTTGAAGGTAGAGCTCTCTCTGCCCCACTGGATGTCTTGGAAAAGAAGGGGTAATTGGATTAAATGAACATTGATGAATATAACCTGGAAGAATAAAGCAGGAACAATTCTACTCTATTCTTATCTCAGAAGAATTCCTTTTCCTTTTTGGCTTCACCCCTAAATAGTTGGATGTACATTGGCAAACCATTTAACTTCTATGGGCCTCAGTTTCTTCTCACACAGCACAAGGAAGATGAACTAACATGATCATTATGAGACCTTTCTGCTTTCTTTCTGTTATGGAGAAAAAGACAATGAACTTTATTAGAAATATAATTTCAGATAATGATAAGTTCTATGTAGAAAATAAAGCTGAAAGAGTGACTAGGAGCGAGGAGGTGAAATCAAAGCTGAAACTAGCATATGAAAATGGAGGGGAGAGTGAACTTGACAGAGAGAATGGAAAATACAAAAGCTTGAAGGCAGGAAAAACACCACTGTGAGTTCTGGGAGAGTGATGAGAAATGACATTAGGAAGCTGAGTCAATGGTGAAGAGTTTGGGTTTGAGTTTAAGTCCATTGATAAAGGGAAGCCATGCTGCATTTGATGCTAACAAGTGAAATGATCTGATTTAAAGTTTAAGACAGCTGCCTGCGGTGCTATGCGGGAAACAGACTATAGGGAAGCAAGAGCAGAAGCAGGAAGGGCAGAAGGGCCAGGACCATGATATGGAAAAGGACTTCAGCCTGAGACAATGGTGAGAAACAATTAGACTTAAAAATAGGTTTAGGAGAGAAAAAACATGACTTGTTAATAGATTGAAGATGTGGTGTGAAGAAAAAAGAGGGCTAAAAACATCTAGTTATCCATTTGATCAAATACATAATTTTAGCTATAGATTTAGCTTAATGTGTGGGCTTGGCTGTTGGTAATTTAAAACAATTCAGCTGGATAGGTGGCTGGATTTCAGCATAAACATCAAGGTTGCAAATTGAGATTCGGGAGACCTCAGCTTATAGATGGTACTTAAAACCATGAGCCTGGATAAAATCTTAAGTGCCCTCACATTCACCTTTTTATTATCTAGCTGCCGAAAATTAGATCAGGTACATTGAGTAGTTTTTATTAAATTACTTGCCATGGCATTTTGAAGTTCTTTGTGCTGATTTAATGAAGTGATGCAGATGGGGAGAGAAGCCACGAAATGGGCCACTGAAAATACATAGTTTTAGTTGTAGCTTAATTTAAGGCTTCACTATTGAACTTTCTAACCATGTAGTGTTTTCCAGGCATGTCACCTAAAGTTGTTCTTCATCAGACTGAAAAGGAAGACACAAGATTTATCATCTAAATTTACTTTGATTGTGTCCCATTGCCATTTAGTTTCTGATCTATCCAAAGCCAACTGATTTCCAATTAGAGCAAAGTTTTTTTTTTTTTAATTTTGAAACTATTTAATTAATTGTTTTAATTCCATGCCTAACAGAGTTGCAGGAAAAGCTTCGTTTAAAGTTTATTCTTAACAGGATAAAAAAATTGCAGAATGTAGAAGCATAAAGAAACATAAGCTTTTGTTGTTAACAATAAGTTCTTTCTCTTTTATAATAGAATGTAGTGTTTCATCCTTATTTCTCCTTTTTCATTGGATTTTAAGTTAAACACCAGTCTGCTTTATGTAAATAGTAGGAAAGACAAAACGCTTATTTCTTTAATAGAAAAAAGTTCTTATTAATCAATCAATCAATAAATGAATAATATGTGTCTCAAACAAAAAACGGTAGGCCAAAAGAGAGAATCAGGAAGTTTGCATAATAAGATACATAGCTTTAATTTGTATATGCTGTATTTTGAATTTTTCAAATGTTTCTTATTTTAGAATAATAAATTCTAATTTTGAGAAATATGCCATGCAATTCTGTACACTACTGATCTTTCATTCTGTTTGTTTGTTTATTTGTTTAGATACCTAAACTGTTTTTCTGAGTCTGCTTTGTTCTCTTAACTGAACCTTGGTTTTAATCCTTATCACAAAAGCCCTTCATATCTAAACAGAAGAAAAGTGAGGGAATGGAGGCAAGAACTATTGCTGCTCCTCATTATCAACCAGCAGTTCTGGTTCTGTGCTCCCTTTGACCTTTTGAATACATTTTCTAAATCTTCTTTTTCATAGCTCTTATTTTCCCAGCTCCTAATTGATTTAGTTTTTGAATTTTTTCTGTATTTATTCTTACAGGCCCTTCTGCATCTCTCTACATGTTAAAAAGGCCTAAGCTTTTCTTGAAATTACCTAAAGGTAATATGTAATTAAGATTACCACTGAACATTAATTATTTTGAAAACATGCCTTAAAATATGGATTAGAAGAGTTTTTGAGAGTCTATACCAAGGAAATAACTCTAAAAATGTCATTTTAGAAATGAAAACTGTGAGTTGAATCTATATAGATGTTGCTGCCAGCAAGTAACAGGAAAATTGCTCTTAGAATAAAAACATCTCTTTGAAGAATCCCTTAAATTGCTCTTAAATACCCAGAAGATAAGCTTTGGAACTCAGGAGCTAAGAACTAAATTATGTTTTCCTCCCAAAGAAAAGCTTGATCAGAGTGAGTCTGTCAATCAGACTAATGTCTAGTTTGGAGAGGAAGCTGAGGCAATTTCCTGGTGGAGGGCAAGGATTTAGTGAAACAATTCTTTCTTCTCTTCACAAAGGCACTCACTTGAATGTTTTTCTTTCTTTTTTCTTTTTTAGTTAAATTCTCCTTTGATGTACTTCTCATAGCTTTTATATTATCAGGTCCAGCTTTGACAATTTCCAACTTTTTACCTATTTGGTGACTGATATATGTTATTATTGGCTTACTAATAGGATTCAACACTCTAGAATAGAGAGAGCAGCTAGTGCATAGAGACACATGGTAATGACAAAAGGCTTTACCAACAGCGGCTGCAAGATCAGGTCCAAGGATGGTCCTTCTATGAACAGTAATAGGAAAATATGTTGAACGACATATTGTCCTTCTTTTACACCATGGTAAACAACATTTAATACAACTGATCCACTGCTACTTGGCACCTCACTTGCTGACATGGTGAGGCTCTGACTGAATCATAATCCTGAACTGGACACCTCACCTATGCAGTAGAGGCAGCTGGACACCACTGTCCTTGGGTGGATACTATACCTTTGAAGCAGAAGCCACCTTCCTATCAATCCAGTGTTTACCTACTTGACAGATCCAGACATTGGCAGCTAGTCTGAAATTCTTGAAGATGTGGTTTTCCTAAAAGGAGAAAGGGACAGTTTGGCTTTAACAGAGCTACTCATTCTGTCTCTTCCTCTGAAACTCAGAGCACAGATGCAGTGCTGCCTGGGTTCCCTACTTGCCAACAAATATTTTTTCCAGGAAACTCTCAGTCTTTTGTCCCTTTGTCTTCCTCCCACCCCATTTTTATTTCCAGGGTCACAAAGAAAGTGAGTTAGCAGTTTCTTTGCGAAATATAGTTTTAAGAGGCATACCTTGATATAACAAACAAAAGCAGCAAAAGTAGTAGTTTCTTTTAGCTTGAAAATAAATTATTAAAAAAAAACTGTATCAAATTAAATTTCTACCATCTGACTCTCAGATAATAAGCCATCAGAAAAACAGCTTTACCAAAAAAGAAAATGATTGTTGATCAAGTGTGTGGGCTGAAAAACCTTGGGTAAAACACAAAATGTATCCATTTGATACAAAAGAGAAATAACCATTCACTTGAGCTATTTTCTTAAATCAGAAGAACCAATTCTTCCATCAAAGTGCATTCTACTTCAAAAACACAAAAGCGGATTTTTTTGGAAATACTTGAGAAATTAAAGAGACAAATCTGATTTCAATCAAGGCAAGGAATGTTTTATTATAATTTTGTGGGTATCCATTATGTACTTTTGTACCCCAATATTTATATACTTAAAAAGATACTTATTTGAAATTTACCCCAGGTTTACACACACACCCCACATAAAAACAAAAACAACTTACATACTCAAATTGTAAAACATCATTTGAAAATTGAGTTTAAAACTCTGAATTTTCAGAGAATCAGTAATAGTAAGTAAGGGATTAGATCTTTCAGTCAGTAAAATCTACAGGATCTCATCTGGTGCCCAGCTCTTAGAGTCTTGACAGTTGAACTGTTCCTTTGCCCACCTAAGCTGCTTTAGTTGCAGTGGCTATCCCCAAATTTAATGGCTTAAAATAATGATACTCATTTATCTCACAATTTTTGTGGGTGAGGATTTGAGAAGAGGAGAGGCTGTGCAGTTCTGAGTCAAAGTGTCTTGTAAGGTTGCAGTCAGACGGCTGTGGCTTGGTTATCTCCCAGGTTTCTGCAATCGCATACCCTGCATCTGATCTGGGAGACTCAAAGAGGTGGGTCCAGAAACAGCTGGCTCCTTGGGCATCTGTCTGTGTATTCTGTCCACATGGTCTCTTCAGCATGGCCGCTTCAGGGTAGCCAGATTTCTTACATATTCACTCAGGACTCCCAAGGTGTGTCTGTGTTCTGAGATGGAGGAAGCCATACAGAATCTGCATCAGCTTTTATGGCCTTGCCTTTTATCACCTTTAGTGATAGGGCCAGCTAAAAATTTCTGCTCAGGTTCAAGGGAAAAGGAACATCGATGCCACTACTTGATAGAGGAGGTTCAATATCATATTGTAAGAATGTGGCATGGCTGACATATTAATGAGTTCAACCTCAAATAATACGATCTGCTGCACCAACAAAAGTCTGACTGACCCACGCTCAGGTCTTTTCCTGTACAATGATGTGTAAGATAACAATAAGATAAAAGACATAGGCTCACATGACAGTTTTCCATATTTAATTGTATCCTTCCCATCTATACCTTGAGTACTTGTGTGCCATAATTTTTTTGGTTCAACAGGTACTTATTGGATGCCTTACCGTAATAAGCAATATTTAAGGTGGTGAGATGAAGTTGTAGGCACAAAGACATAATCCTAGCCCTCACTGAACACATTGTGTGTGTATACACTCGAACTGTATTTTTAATAGTTTGTGTGTAAGACAAATCTTCAACATGAGTAGCATGTTTAAATTTTAAAGTAGGAACTCATAAAAAGCTAAGTATTATATAACTCTAATTAGAAAGAAAACTGGACAGCTCTGTTTTGAGTTCAAAGACAGGTAACAGAAGGTAGACTGATTTTCTTTGTGATTTAGAAATTTTGAAATAATCCAAACATGTTCTAAAGAGAACAAAGAGAATTTTTTTGACCATAGCAGCAATATTCTAATAGACACTTAGCTCAGTTCTCTAAGGGAACTTATTGGAAACAACACATTCATCTAATTATGTGAATGTAAACCTCACCTAAGTGTTTTGGTGTATAACCTGTAGGTTTGTGTGTGTGTGTATAAGTTTGCCCATTACCCTAGATCATTTTTTCAAGGTCAGAACAGCATCAGTGACACTGCCAGAATATGGTATTTGTTGCATAAAAATAAGGTATAATTAAATAACAAAATCTCAGCTAATTATTATTAAAACTATTTTTTAAAAAATCTGAGGTCAAAGTCATCTTTTTGGTTTTACATTCTGGTGTATACTCTTAACAAAACAAGTCATAAAATCTCAGTGTTTATAGGAACTTAAGAAATTACCTAGCTCCTGGCCATCTCCCATATTTTGATTCACTCCACAGACTGTCTCACAAAGTCATCCTGTTTCTGCTTAAACTCCAGGGAAAGGGAGCAAAGCATGGCTGCTGATAGCTGGCAGTGTGGTGCTTATTTCATTTTTGGTGTCTTTGCAAACACTCCAGTTCTCCTTATTTGTAAATTATGTATTTAAAACTTTGCCTACTCACAAAGATGTATGTGTAACCCCCAAAGTCAATACTCCTAGCATTTTTCACAGCCTTTCACAGTCATGAGTAAAGTGGCAAAAATTTGAATTTCAGAACATGCATATTCTCAGCTGAAGGACAAAGTGACATTCCATCTTCTTTCAAATTTCAAACTGTAAACACGTGTCCTTTGGGGGATCTATTTAGTGCCGCGCTATTTGCATTTTTGTGTTTTTTGTTGTTGGTGGTGGCAGTGGCAATTTTGTTTGAAATAGCGCCAAGCTTAATGCTGAAGGGTTGTCTGGTATTCCTGAGCACAGGAACGCTGAGCTGGATCTTGCAGAAGAAAATACATTGGATAATATTTGTTTAAGCATGAGTTGTAGACCTGTTAGACATGAATTTAGTGTTAATGAATCAGTAGTATATATCAAATAATATACCTTTAAACAGAAACACACACAAAACAGAGTTATATATTAATCAGTTGACAAAAAAGTCATTAATAGGGACTTGCAGGAACCTAACCCTATATTTTTCATAGGAGCAAAGAGTCAATATTCACTAATTCCGTATTTGTGGCAACATTATAGAACATAATGCCTACAAATAATAAGAACTGACTGCACAAACAAGCATACTACAAACACCCAGTATGAGTCTGAATTGAGCTTTCCTTTCCTTTGTGTATCTTGTATTCTCAAATGACAATTTTGAACTTTTGATTCTCACTATAGAAAAAAATGTATTTTATGGTGTTACTTCTAATGTGGTCTGAGAAAATATTACATAATTACAAATCAGCCCGGGCTGGTGTAGCTCAGTGGATTGAGTGCCCGCCTGATAACCAAAGGGTTGCCGGTTCGATTCCCTGTCAGGGCACATGTCTGGTTTGCAGGCCAAGTCGCCAGTAGAGGGCATGCAAGAGGTAACCACACATTGATGTTTCTCTCTCTCTGTTTCTCTCTCCCTTCCCCATCTCTAAAAAGAAATAAATAAAATCAAGAAAGAAAGAAAGAAAGAAAGAAAGAAAGAAAGAAAGAAAGAAAGAAAGGAAGATGTCTTCCTCCACTTTTGTAAATAAAATCTCTCCAGGAGCCATATAACTGTAAATCTCAGCTTTTAAGAACCAACTACCTAGAGAGGTCTTTAACTTCAAGAGTTTCTTCCTATTTTGACATGTAAATCCCTACTGAGGTAGCCCTCCAGTCTTCCAGGTACATTGGGGCTTAACCTAGTGACCTGATAAAGGTTCTAATCAGGTGGTCTTGAAAGATGACAGAAATCTGAGAAATTAACTTGGCAAATGACTACAGAACTAATTTTCATATGTGAAGATGCTTTTACATTCTAAGAAAATAGAAGACAAACACTCTCTAACTTTATATCATTTAAGTTTCTGTGACCCAGGAGGCTAGATCAGGAGCATTGAGAAATCCAGGGAAGCTAGCTGGATTTCTCCCCACTTACTATGGTCTAGCCTGCCTGAACAATAAAAGAGTTAGGAGTCAGAAGAATTTGACAAAGGAGAGTGTACCTAAATGAAAATGGAACAGAAAACTCAAGAGGTAGCCTGCATATATGTTTTTGGGGACTGAGAGCACATGGCCAAGGGTTTGACTTGGTATTCATTCAAAACTGTCACAACAGCTTTGGAGGTCTTGTTATTATCCAAGGGTGTCTATGTATCGACCTACATTTTCTAACACATGCCTGATATATTCGAGTGTGAGGAGGGCTCAAAGCAGTAATGAGTCTGTAGTGAGGAAAAGAACTTTCCTTGAAATAAATTTAAAAAAAACAAAAAACAAACAAAAAACCCCCCAACAAAACGTAGTCTCTAGAAGAGCCTGGATTCTGACCTCCTGAAGTCTGACAAAATCATAGCAAGGTAACTTAAAGTGTGACTGACTATCTGGACCTGGCAGGGTGTGCCCCACGGGGACAGGCATCTCCCCAGGCTTGGCTTCTGCCGTCATGGTCACCACACTCTCCTCTAGTGATGACCTCTAGCAGTTGTCATTCAAACTGACTGTAAAGTGGACTTGATATCTAAAAGACCAAGAGAAATTTAAAAATTTTCCCTTAAAAGACTAAAGTAAAGTTTTGTAAAGTAAAGTAAGGTTTAAACTGAGGTTATGCTATTACTTCATTAAGTGAGATTGAATGGAATTTGAAATATCAGCTGTAAAATCTTTAAAAATGTAAATTCTAATCCAGCTTTAAAGGGGGAGTCTGAGATTCTCTTGAGGAAACACAATTTTAGGAATGCAAATCTTTTGTGTTTAGCGTGCCAAAGATTCCTCCTGCTGTAAGCACAAAGCCTAGCAGAACAGAAAATAAAATAACATGAATTTTTATCCATGGCTTTTGTCTTTTCTTCTTGAATTTAGTTCATCAGCACAGTGTCACAGGGTCGCTTTTAAGGCCTTAACATTGCACCTTGAAATTGGACTTGCTGATGGAAATGATAAAAATAATGTATTTCTCCTATGAAATCTATATCCTCAAAAATTAGGTAAATAAACAGGAACTGTATTTTTTATAATAATTATTCATATTATTATGGCATTTTACAAGATACTTGTTTTTTCCTCACCTGTAATTTAGCGTGACATCGGGAAATTACTATCCGAAGCGTGCCACATATAATTTTCCAGCTCTTAGTAGTGTGTAATTAAAGTATTTGTAGGCAATGTGAGTTTAATTGATGTGTAAACAATATGCTTGTGGATGATAATAAGCACATACTAATTTCCATATCAAAAATTGAAAAGTAAATAAGAAGGTTGCTGTTTCCTTGTCTTTTGACAGAGTATCTTTCTCTGGTGTAACAATTTTGCTCATAATTATGTTATCAGGATAGGTTTGGCTCAAAATACAAGTATTGTAGCCTTGATAAAGATCTGAATGCTAAGTGATACGTTGAAAACTGAGTAGGAGGCAAAGTTAAGTAGAAGACAAAAACAGAGAAATGGATGAGAGTTAGAGGGTGTAGAGGCACGAAAATGAGAAATTATTTACGAAAGAAATACTTCTTTTGATGGTTGAGTTGTTGAGTGATGCTACAGCACCCCTCTGCCTCCTTCCCCATCCAGTGTCACAGTGATTAAGAGCTTCTGTGGCACAAGTAGACCTTAATTTAAATGTTCATATATCATTTGATAGTATATAAGGTCTATCCAGAAAAAGTCCAGCCCTTGCCAATATAATGAGAACAGTCTGAGTGAGGATGTAAGCTGACAGCCAAGCAGAGTGGACTGGAATGTACATGTGTGAACAATGACGACTTCACTGTACTCGTCAGTGGGGGCTGTAGATGCCATTGAGTGAGCATGTGTACTGTGCGCCCTTCACATTCTAAATGACTGAGCAAGTAGATCAACAAATCTGCATCAAATTTTGCGTTAAGCTTGAATATTCCTCAGTGGAAACTATTTTGATGAATCAGAAGGCCGCAGTTATGGGCAACTGGTGATTGGCAGCTTCATCACAACAATGCGTCCGCTCATGCATCACATCTCCTGCAGAGTTTTTTGGCAAAATATCAAATGACCCAGGTGACTCAGCTCCCTTACAGCCCAGATTTGGCATCTTGTAACTTCTGGCTTTTCCCCAAACTAAAATATCCTTCGAAAGGGATGGTATATCAGACCATCTATGAGATTCAGGAAACTATGACAGGGCAGCTGATGGCGATTGGGAGAACTGTCTGAGGTCTTGAGGTGCCTACTTGGAAGGGGACTGAGGCAACATTGTCCTATGTATAATGTTGCTTGTATGTTGTATTTTTTTCAATAAATGTCTATTTTTCACAACATGTGGCTGGATACTTTCTGGACAGGCCTTGTATGTCCTAGGACACTTGGGTACTCTTTAAACAGCAGATTTGTTAATATGTAAAGAAGCATGTTCTTTCTTTCTCTCACTCCTTGACAGCTCATTTGCTAGGAAATCCTTGTCAGCAAATCTTATTGGCTCTACATTCAAAGTATACCCATGCCGCTCTAAGTCCCTGCTATCCCTGTCCAAACATTGCAACGTGCAGCCCCTTTGCCTCCTGCTTCCAATCCTGCACGTTGTGGTCTGTTCTCAATGTAGAAGCCACAGCAAACCTTTGAAAATATGTCAGATTGTGTTACAGTTATCCTCTAAATCCTCCAGGGTCTCCCTTTCTCATTCAGAGTAAAAGCCAAGGTATTTCAAGAGGCTTGGAGAGCTCAGTGCGCTCCAGTCCCCCAGTGACCTGTCTAGGTTAGGGTCTCTCACTGCTATGCTCCAGCCCCTCTGACAGTTTGGCTATTTCCTGGACCCAAGAGGCAAACTCCTTCCTGAGGAACACACTTCCCCCAGGTATCTCAAGCTTTTACTTAAACACTAACTTCTCAATGAGGCCTACACTGATGACCCTATTTAAGATTACCACTTCCCCCATCCCTCTTTCCTAGTTCCATCTTTTTCTCATAGCAATCCAACTTCTAAGAAAGATACTATGCAATTTGTTTATTATGCTCCTTTTTAAATTATCTCTCTATAGCCCTGTAGGATGTAAATTTAACAAAGGCAGGGATTTTGCTCTGTTTTGTTCACTGATGTATATGGACTTCCTAGAACAGTGTGTTAATATTTCTTAAATAAATATTTACCTATGCCATAGTGTTAAGACTGTATCAACAGTTTAATAGTGCTACTATATATTCTTGCCTAGATATTTCTGAGCTTTCCTATTTATGAAATGCCACCAGTCTTCCCCGTATTCTCAAGTAACAGGAAGAAACATAAAAAGATGCCATGTAACAATTGTTTCAAAAAAATTACAATGAGATATACTTTAGCTTCATTAATATGTTTTCTTGCTTTCAGACCTAGGGCCCTCAGCCTCCCACTCATGCACAGCTTTATTAGATGCGTTTTAGCTAATCCTTTGCAGTATTGACTGTTAACTGAACATCCTGAAGAGATTAAGCCTCTGTAGAAACCCTAACAACAAACACACACACAAAATCAGGAAAAACAGTCAGATTTAAGATCAAGTGAGTAAAGAAGGATCAGCATCAGCACTAAGAGGTGACAAAACATACTGAGAACTAAATAATGTTTCCACCTCATTTAACACATTAACAGCTTAGTTAACTGCGTGATATCTAGGAAAATAAAGAAATATGAATACCTCCTTGCACTGTAGTAAAACATACACTATAGGTAATGCATGATAATCCCAAAATTCAGCACTTAATTTCTCAATAAACATTAGTTGCTTTTGAATATTAAAACCATGTATACTACACTTTACAGTTTAATATTACAATTTTTCCATGTTTTTAACTTTTATTTTCTCCGACTAAAACAATAAAATATTAATTTAATCTCTCCAGTAAATTTTCCTCCTGAGAAGGTATGTGCAGATTATTACATGTACGCTGATGTGTTGTCATTCTCATCTATAACTCAGTCTCTGGATGTCTAAACCTGATTCTAGTCTCTGCACCCATGCTGTCCTTAGAGCCACGCAGATGCCTCCAGAAATACAGCCTGACACAGCCCACTCGTCTGTCTCCACCGTATCCTAAGTGTAATTACAGTTTCTCATTAAATTTCAAGTTATAGTCTTCCTTCTCTGGGAGGCTTTCAGTGTACTCATAAAATCAAAATCCATTCCTTTCCTCATTCACTCTATTTAAAATGATTGTGATATATGTGTGTGTATGTGCACACACTCACACAAAGATTGAAAGGTTCGGAAGGCTGATGCTCAGTCCACTGAGCCACACCACCCAGGGCCGACTGAAAGGTTAAAAGGCTGAAAAAGTATCTACCTAAATTATCCTTGAGGGCAACTCAAAAATATATGAAATATATTATATATACACATGTATATATTTATATGAGTATAGAACTTGAATGCAAAATTGAACAGATGTTGCAGAAAATTATTTCTAAATCCACCAATTCTTGCTTCCATTCCTTTTTCATAATCATTTTTATTTCCATAAATTACATTTTAACAGCTAAATTTAGCCTTTTTAAGTTCTCATAACATGTTTGTTGCTTAGGAAGTTTTTTACTTTTGTAAATTGTTAACTTATTTGACCCTGAGGCACTGAGGTCCAGTGTTTTGTCTTAATGAAGATTCCTTCTATCAATGTGATGTTTGGGAGTCTATCGTCATTACTCACAAACTGTACAAAAGAAGTTGTCATAACAACCAGAGCTTAGTGGCTCAGTGTTCCATCTTTTCAGATTTAATTTTTGCAGCTACGCTATATCATCTCATTGTATTGCTTTAAACCACCTGTGAAATAAATAAAATGTTTATCTTGAGCATTAAAATGAATGCTTAAAGAACTCTCCTGTAAGTAAACATATCTGTACAATTCATATATGTACATCTCTCTATATAAATATGTTTATGAGTGTTACATCTATAATATGTGTGCAAATATGTGTCCTATCTGAATGACCCAATCTGGTCCTCACACATCTATGACCTTCAGTTTTGCCAAGCCTTTGAGAACAAAACTTGACAAAATTGTCTCAGACACACTAGATTCCCAGCTCTCCAAATCTGTCAGAGCTCTCTTTGAGCCTCACTTCCAGCACATAATCTTATCCTAACTGGTACCTGATTTGTATAGAGAGAGCTACCTTAATCCTAGGTTTCTTACTGTACTCCTAAAAGATGGGAAGTATCACCTTACTTCTCTTAGTGTTTCTCTCAAAGACCACTACAACACCTTAAAACAGAGGACTTAAATACATATTAGGTGATAGGAATGCACCTTTGTCAAGCAACTCCTTGGGCAGGGTTCTGCTTTGATGGAATACTGACACTGTATGAATATACGTGAATGGGACTGCCTTCAACTTTAGAGTTCGACATTCATCTTATTAAATATTAAAATGAGCTCTCTGTAGAGTACTGCCTCTTACTGTCATTTGATTAACTGCACTATAAAGTTATTTTATAATGCCAGAGAAAGCGTTAAGTATTCAAGACATCAAAAGACTTTACCACAGGTATTAGAATGTAAAGGCCTTAAGATTTTAAGACCAGAATTAAATTAACTATAAAGATAGAGAAACCGAAATACGTTTAGCATTGGCTTGCCTTTTGAAGAAGTTTCTACTCTCATCTCTTTCTGAAATGACAATGTAAGGTACAGTTACTATATTTTGCACATATACTTGATATAATAGAATTGCTAAAGCAGCTAATAAAATGCACAAATATAAGAAATGCAATACTGAAACAAAACAATTAGGGGCAATGGTAAGTGTTCTTTTTCTGCATTTCATTTCCAAATATCTTATATTGAATATTCTACCCTTTTACTTTTAATGTTCCAATCCTGACTGAATCCTCATATTCCCATTCTTAAATTAGCTCTTTCTGGTTATTCTTCTATTCTTCTTACTAGGTCATCAGGCATGTGCGACACATTAATGTTGCTCTTGTCACCTACAGGCTCACAACTGTAATGGGTTGTAGCCCCAGCATCAGTCCTGGCCTTACATCAATCCTGGCCAATCCCACAACCTTTTCTCTTTGACACACACGTCTATCTAATCCCATCCTAATCTCATCCTCAGCTAAGCCAAGGGCCTCTTCATACTTCATGAAGTTCTACTTATTTTCATATCTTCAACCATGTTCTACTCTTCTGTAAACTGGGAATGGTCTTAAATTCACTTCCACAAACATTGATTGAGTACACACTGTTTACCAGATACTGTGCTAGGTACAAGAGACTCAAAAAAGTAAATATGCAGCAGTTGCCTTTAAGGATACCTTTTCCTTACTCTTTTCTTGTCAATCTTTTTTTTTATCTTTTCTCTGCATGCCACTTAAAATACTTCTGAGAAGAAAATTTTCTGATTCCTCAGCCAATGCTGTTAATTCTTTTACTCCATATAAACTCCATATTCCATAGCTCTTCAACTGTATTATGTCATTGGAAAGCTCTTAGGTCATATTTTCTCTGAGAAGTGTTTTGAAAATACTACAACTGATACTCATATTCATGTTTCCTAAAATAATACCACTTGATAGGTGCATCTATGGCATCTATATTCTTTTAAACTTTAATATACAGAAATTACATACACTATAAGGTTCTAGAAGAGACTAATCTATGATGAAAATAATCAGAAGAGTTGTTGGTTCTGAAAGATGGGGCAGGGATTGGCTGAGAAAGGGCATGAGGCTACTTTCTATAGTTGAGGTAAAGTTCTCTATTTTAACAGGAATTTGTGCTACACCGGTATATATATTTATCTAAATTCATTAAATAGTCTCTAAAATTTTGTCCATTTCACTGTATGTAAATTTTATCTTTTTATGTCTTTGTTTTGTATTTCTTTCACAGCTGTTTTAAGCCTTTCCTTCAGTTCCTTTATTAAATTTCTGACAAATCTATCCTTAGATACCTTGTAATTTCAAAGATCATGGTGTCTTTTTCCTCTTTGAATCAGCTATTGTTTGATCAGCTTTTTTTTTTTTTTTTTTTTTTTTTTTTTTTTTTTATTTT